>LOEQ01006252.1:41702-58554 GCA_001685075.1 Bramus lutescens | reverse complement strand
CGTGCGGGAGCTGGGCTGGACGAAAAGCAGGGCCCGCTCCCCCTATCACTACATTATTGAGTCTGGCACAAGCTTCAATAGTCCGAAGCATTCTTCAGGCAACAAACACTGACTGATCCACGTATGTTGTGGAGAGGAGGGGAAAAAGTATTTGGTGTCCCTTTTTGAGTTGAGATACCTCGATACATAAGTCCCCGCCTCTCAACAAGGCAATCTATGGAGTCATTTCTCAGCAATGGATACCTATTCATGGCATTTGAGAACAGATGGTTATAGCTGCATCCACTGGCTTACATGCGAGAGCATAATATTACAATGGGCTCAGCACAACTCAAGACTGTGGTATGTTGGACTTGGCGCTACCGCATTGTGACAACATTTTATTTCACTGATAAGAACCTGCTTGGCTGTGTGCCAAAACCCCCAAAGCCAGCCTATTTAGGTTCATGAAGCAAATTCCATTTGAACCGATGACTGAAAGTGGCACCTATGTTATTGTAGCACAAAATTGACACACAAAGAGGTGTCGGCTAAGATGGCATCATTTTCCAGAATACAGCATGGCTCACCATCAACTCCACCAATGACAAAGTACACATTGCAGCTAATTAGAAACAGCTGCTGCTGGCACAGTGTTGAGAGTCTCTTGTTTATATGTATTAGCAGCAAGGAGTTCATCTGGACCCATCCCTCAAGTGATCCCTGAAAGTGATGATTTCAAGATGGATAGATGGGTACCACTGCAATGTGTTTTCACCCAGCAAATATTTCTAGTTTATCACGTAAAAAACAGAGTGAAAATCTTCGAGGTTACAGCTTAAAAAGATGACATTTAATAAGCACAAATTTTCATATTTATTCATCATTCATGCTTAAGACAAAAATGATTCCTGTGGACTAATTTTCTGCTAGGTTCTTATTGGTATGTACTACTCAGGAATCTTGACAGTTGCAACCTTTCCTCACCTAAGCTATGAGATATATGTGATAATACTCTGTTTTAACAATATAATCTTAGTTTTTGGCATATAAATAGTATTAAATGCATATGTTTTAAATAAGTCAACAAAATAATTAAATGATGAGCATTTTTATGTACTTTATTGACACAAATGTGAGCAAGAATTGAGATGACTGACTAAACAAGTCAGGAAGATTTTCATGAGGCATTTAAGAACAATTTTTAGTATATAATCAAAATTCAGAAAAGTTTGTATATTTAATTTATGAAAATGATAAGTTTACATATATTGAAACATGTATTATTCTATCATAACAACAGAGGCATTGCATAAAGTGCTGAATATGCATTCAAGCATTTTATCTAAGCTTTAAGCTAAAGATTATCATATTTGTAGATTAGATTAAAAAATCATGGAGAACATTGAGTACAAGAGAATAAAAATAGCAAATAATATAGGTCAAACTAACAACATATATCTATATGGCTCTAGTCTGAACAAGATTAGTGGAGGTAGGAACACAGAAATATATGTTGGGTCCTGCACATGAAGAATTGCTGCAGGATGTTCAAAGGGAAGTCTTTAATGTACAGAAAGTCATGGTCAGAGCTGTGTGCCAGTTGTAATAATTCATTGAGGATTTTAAACAGTGAAGCCACTAAAGCCTGTGAATGCCATGTAAAACTTCAGCAATGCGCTCACTGTGCATCTGGCAATGGAAGCGGGGAGTAAGCTCCAGGTGAAGGGACATTGTAAGAGAACATTAAATTAATTGAACATGCAAGTGATGGTTTAACAATCTAGCAGTAGTTTTTAAAAGTATTGGTTGATTCATCTTTTCTTTAAGATTTCTTACTATGTGTCAGAAAAAGGAGAAATTTAAGACAGAAAGATGAAGAGTACTGTGGGGTTTTAGACAAATGGACAAGCAAGTCACTGAAATAGAAACTGTGCTTCGTTTTAATTGGGATGCTGAGGAAGTGGTTAGACAAAGGAATCTTCATAAAAGGAGAAGCCAGGATAATTCTGAAATGGAAACATTGAAGAGTTGGTAAGAAGCTAGAGGTTTAAATGAAAAAATGTCATAAACCATAAGGTGTGATTGACAGGAGAAAACAGAAGAAAATTTGTGTGACTGTATGTTTGTTAAGGTACAGGGTAAAATATCATATTGGAGGCTTACATTACACACGCAGAACTGATATGGAGCTCAACAGAGTAGTCGGGAGAAAAGACAGAATGCCTTTGTTGAAGAAACTTAACACAGACTTAGCTATGGCATCACATAAGGAAGAAATAACAGGACAATGTAAATTCTAGTCATTTAAGGAAACGAGCCCGAGGAATGTTGGGAGAAGAGGGACCTGCTATTTCCCAAGGTAAGATAATGAAGAGAAACTGTTTACTTGTGAGAGAATGAAAATTTCAAAGAAAAAAACCTGTTATTAACAGTGTGATCTATCAGTTCTGTCTAGTAAAATTCTAGAATACTAAGAATATTGCTTATTATTGTGAAAGGTAGGTATTTGTTTGTTACTCATTGTTTTGCCTTTTCTATTATCACTGTCAATTTAATTGGCAAGCCAAAACTCTGATATATCTACAAATATGGAATAATTCAAACAAGCCATCTATCATTTAATTTACTTATCGCTCATTTACTTTATAAGATGAGATAGCTGAAATTTTCATTTTGACTCTTTTTTACTTAATATTTTATTTTTGAAAATTGCATCCTATATATACTGAATTCTGATCATTTTTTATCCCCCCCCCCTTATTTCTCATAGTAAAATCCTTCTTCTCAGTAAAGTCTTTTCTACTTTGTTGTCTTTTTTGTTCATCGCCCAGTCCTGGGTTTAATTCTGGTTGCATGTGTGAGTAGGAACATATCTTTATCATTGACTATACCAATGAAGAAAATGATACCAGATCTCCAGCATTCATTAATGATGTAGGTCTCCCCTCTATATGCTATGATTATCATTAATGAATAAAAAAATGCTTTGGACCTATAGCAGGGCAGAACTTAGTTAGGCAGAGAAATCTAAGCTGAATTCTGGGAGAAAAGAGGTAGAGCCAGGGAGAAGCCATGGAGCCACTGCCCGAGACAGATGTACTGAAACTTTGCTATGACCTCGTGGTGATGCACATATCAATGGAGATGGTTAAATTAAGATATAAGAGTTAGCCAATAAGAAGCTAGAGCTAATGAGCCAAGCAGTGATTTAAATAATATAGTTTCTGTGTGATTATTTTGGGGCTAAGCAGCCGGAAACCAAGAAGCTACCTCCTGCAACATATTAACTCTCCCTGGACAGTAAGGGTTGGGTTTTATAAGCCTTTTCCTCATGCATGATGAAATGGTGATGGGACCAACTTTGGGCAAGTCTGATGCAGGTAAACACAGCAGGAGAGAGCACATGTGTTCAATGATCCTGACATCTCCAAATGCCACCCAGTTGTAGAAGATACTGGATGCTTAGGTTGCAAGAAAATAAGATATCAAGCTAGATCAGAACTAGAAGTTTATTCCTTGATGTCTAGGTTTCATGTAAGCAGAAGGTGCTATACAAGGTGTAGGATAAGAAAAGACATCAACAGTCCAACTAAGCTGCAGAACCAACAAGCTAAAATAAGAACCTGCCTGGTAAGATAGCTCACCAGTGCATTTTATTATGAAATTTGAAATCTGTTTCACAGGAGAACTTAGGGATGATACTATAGTCTGATCACAAGCCAGGAGAGGAGGGAGAGATCATAGGCACTCACAGAAGAAACTCCTGCCTGCCGTAGTTTTGTTAAATTGATAAGGTGACAAATTACCTTCTAAATGCTTGCATTTATATTAATAGGTTAGCTTTTCTCTTAGGCTTTCTAAAAATATTTGTTTTGCAATGAGCATCAGTTAATGCAAAGATTCGTGAATGGCAAAAGTGCAAAGAATAAGTTGACTGTGGACTCATTTGCTCTAAACAGGACATATACACCACCACCTTCAAGACTCAGAAAGAATATGGAAGAGGGGATACAAAGATTTAAGAGCCGGATATAGAAAAGGATTATCATTATTTACATGTATATGTGTATGCACACAAATTCTCACACATGATCACTTTCGTTTCTTTGAGCAGAGCATGTAGTTGCATATGCATCTGGAATCCAGAGGACAATTCTAGTGTTATTTACTGTCATTACTCATGTGCTGGTCACATTTTGTTTTTAGAGGATCTCTCACTGGCCTGGAACTCACAAAATAGGCTAGAGTGCCTGGTCAGTAAGCCTGATGGATCTACCTTTTCCTGTTTACCTAATACTTGGATTATAAGCATTTACCACCATGCCTAGCTTTTTATGTGGGTACTTGGAACCCAAGGCAAACACTTTGTCATTTAAACTGTCTCTGCTGTATGTCATTTATTATTTTAGTTATATAGAAACATGCATTTTTATTAACTATAGTCATACCATGTTTTTCTTTTTTTCTGACACTTTATATTCATTGACAAGCAATTGTCTGTTCTTTCTTCCTCTCCAAAACTCTGCTTGAGGGAGTGATACAGTAGACATGTGTGTGTGTGTGTGTGTATGTGTGCATGTGTGTATACTGTACAAAGATTGATGATAGATAGTTGATAAATAGTAATGATACATTGATGAACAGATGGAGAGATTGATTCTCAGTTATTGCCTGCAGAATATAGTTGTTCTCCTGGGTGTTTTCTAGAAATCATCTTTACATATGAAAATAGTCTTAGTTTATGTTGCCATCAACTTACAAAAGTTTAATATGCTTTTATTCAGAAATCACTTGCAATTACGGTATGTTCTCAGAAATAGGAAAGCATATATAAATAGAATATGATTAATTTATTTGGGAGATTTTCTTGTATGTTTTCATTTTAAATACACTTGGAATGGGACAAATCTTAATAGGAGAGATATCATTACACTTTTCTTTTGCTATATTAAAATATTTGTTAAAGCCCATGGGGCATTCTGGAAGAGAATCTTGTTCACTGATTTTTAAATCACTTTAATAACATTGTACATTTTTGATAGATGAAACACTTACGGAATCTCAACAAATAAACCAGAATGATCACATTTTGATCAGTTCTAACTAAATGTTATGACCCTTCCTTTTAGTATTTTCCTTTCATGGGGAATGCTGGATGATTCTGCAAAACCCCAGATCTGAAAAAACATAGCTAACTATCCATGATCTTGTTCAAAGCTTTATGTCTTTGGGGAGAACATGCCCAAAGAAGTCTTATTTTTAATATTTTGGCTATTGTAATAACTAGACCCATGATATAAGTTTCATAGCTTCTAAGCTAGTGTCTATTTTGTCACTTCATAGTAGTTCATTTGTGGGGGAGGTGTCCTCGTAACTTCTATCCTGGCTTAAACATTGGACTAGTGATGGAGTCTAAGGTCCTATTGCTCTTGAAAAGATGGGCAACAAGAGTGGATTCTGAGGACTAGAAATGTTTACTTCAAAACAAAGAAAAAATAAACTTGGAACCCAGAGATGGTTCATTCTCCCCTGGGTTTAAATACTAGACTTTGATTGTCTGTTCAATGTTTATTTCTCAACTCCATTAAGATTTCTTCAGATAATTCAATAACAAATCGTGCCAAATTCGGTTCAGAGATGTCTGAGGAAACTTTTGAGCTCCTAGATACAGTCAAAGGTTTACCTGCTGCTGTTCTTTGCTCTCATATTTCTATCCTGAGCAAATATAGAAGAGCCGGTGCTGATGCAGCTCTACTGTGATCTGTGGAACCACAGACCTCCTTAAGCTTATTAAAGTAGGCGAGGAGCTCTCTCCACCTCTGGCCTGCCTGAGTGCTGGCAACAAACAACCTTCAGCTTGTTTAAACTGTGGTGTTCTTGAGGTTTTGGTTATTATTAGTGCCATTCTGGACACATTCCTAATTGAGCAGAAGAAGAGTTTCTGTTGAGGTTTCTCTTTTCCCAAGGAAACTACACTGTGAGGAGATGTCCTGCAGTTACCAATGCCAATTGTGCTAACATGTTCTCAGAAGGAAAAGGCCACCTATGGCGCATGTCACCTGCCTTTGTTTCAAATTACACCTCAAAACACAAATCTATGAAGTCAAATCACTGTGATTACTGTTAGTTGAAATATTCCCTTTACTTGTTTTTTGCATTTATTTGTTTTGTATGTGTGTGGAGGAGAGATTTGGTGGGTGTACAGGCTGGCAAATGCCACAATACTCACCTGAAGGTCAGAACACAATGCACAGGAGCCCTCTCTCTTCTTTCAGTATGTGGGTGTCAGGAATAGAATGCAGGTCTCCAGGCTGTGCAGAAAGCATCCCTACCATTGATCCCAGCCTTCGATTATTTTCTATGACCCAGAATTCATTGTACATACTGAGAATGTTTATTACTGTCAATAAATACAAAGGCATTGATAGTAAAGTATATTTGAATGCTCACTAGAGTATTGAGGATCAAGTTTTCAAAACATTAATAGCAATACTATAAATGCTAAATATAAGCACATGTTAAAAATAGCTAGCCTGTTAATTTCTATTACTTATTTTAATTTATATATATGAGTGGTTTGCCTCAATCTCTGTATTTTACTCTATGCATGCCTAGTGCCTAAAGAGGTTAAAGAGGGCATTTAATCCCTTGAAACTTGAGTTATAGATAGCTGTGTACCACCACTTGGGTGCTGGTGATTGGCCAGGGACTACTTGAAAGGCAGTCAGTGGTCTTACCTGCTGAACCATCCTCTGCATACTATTTTTTTGTTGTTAAATTGGTAACAAAATCTTGATTTGGTTTGTTTTTGTTTCCTGGGCATTTTACTCACATCTACATTAAATATATAATTAAATCTTTCAAATAGAGAATGTGTTAAAGTTTTCCGGGTATGGATTTCTTGTGTCCTTTGTAGACATTTTAATAGAAGTCTTGGAAATCATAGCTGTATTACTCTTGGGCATGTTGTTATTTGAAAAGTTCATAAAATTGTAACACATTCTTCTGCCATATAATTCTGTCATTGTATTTGCTATTAATTGATCTTCCTTTCTTAAAAAGTGTTTCTCAAGCATATTTCTGATTAAGAAAAATTCCAACACTCACTGAGTGGATTACATTTCCATCCACATTAATCTTTGATGAATATACAACAAGCAACGCTTTTTATTTGTTCAAGTGCTCATTCTGATGTGGAAAGCTCCCCACATTCTATAGATTTCTGCTAGTTGACATTCCAAAAGAAAAGTAATTTAGCAATAATGAAGATTAACTCTAAGTCCTTGCCTCAAAACTGACGGAATAAGGCTAAAGGAAGAAAAATGCAAGGATTTCCACTTATTCATCTCATAGAGACTTCTTGCTCTAAATAATCATACATAGCCATATTGTTATGAATATTCAAAGGTTTTTAATGGCTTAATAATTTTTCTTCCTTTGTTTCTAGGAGCAGTAGTCATAACACACACTGAAATAGAGGATCACAGTTGTCAGAAGCAAATAATGTAATGAAGCATTTGACAATAACTTGGCCATAATTATATTTATCATCAAAAGACCAGGCATCAAAGAGAGAGAGACTCCCATATGGATAGTAACACAGCTAGGTCCTATAACGTATATAGTGTGGACTCCCCCAATTCAGTTTGAATATTGAAAGGTAAATTTCATTTACTAAGTGACATCACTATCCGAGTATGTACCATATTTATTTAAAATACATAATGTTATCTCTAGATGCTCTAACCATATTGTACTCTATTTTCTTGAATGGGCAGATATTTGTAGTTATTTAAAACTCTGGAGGACATAATATGCTAACTTTTTTTCTTTTAATTTTTGCTTCTCTTAAGAGGTGGTTTACCTGGTGACTTCTCTTCTCCTTCAGAGACCACATCCTGCCCTTCTTGTGTGCCTTGAGACACTGACCTCTAGTGTCACCAGAGCATCTTCTCTGCCATTTAAACAGGAGTAGACACACATGAGTGGGATTTGAAGGCAGGAAATTGAAACTAAAGATATGCAAATGAGACAGTTTTTTTTAAGATACTGCTTCACAAATTATTTGCATTCTTGAACAACAGAACAAAAAATTTACATTTCCTGCGGTGTGGTTTAAAGTTGTGGTTAGAGCACACCTAGAATCATAAGGTTGGTAATGGCTTTCCTCAGCTGTTAGTCTCTGGGGCTATTAACAGTTGGCATAGTTCAAGTAGCCATGGCCACACTCTGCAAAAGTTCTGAGTAAGAGAGAGGGGGAGAGAATCAGCAAGAATCCCAGCAGGAAAAAGACAACACATTCTAAAGGTTCCACTCAACAAACCAAGAAATTACAAAGCCATTTTCATTTGTTTTTCTTCAGATAGAGTGCACTACACTGTTTCTCCAGAAATGAGCTTTCTTAGGATTCACTTTTCTTCTGCCATTGCAGAAAGAAAGACATAAAATACAAGTGTTCCTCAACTTATTATGGCCCCATTTATGATTTTGAATTTTGCAAGGTGTGAAAATATGTTTAGTAGAAACTGTGCTTTGGATTTTGACCTTTTTTTCTCAGTCTAATAATATGTAGTCAGATCCTCTGTTGAGCACAGTATCAAT
Organism: Bramus lutescens; assembly: GCA_001685075.1. Classification (NCBI taxonomy): domain Eukaryota; kingdom Metazoa; phylum Chordata; class Mammalia; order Rodentia; family Cricetidae; genus Bramus; species Bramus lutescens. The sequence goes on along the minus strand of LOEQ01006252.1, from coordinate 49,971 downwards.
CTGCAAGTTTCAGCCATCCATGAAATCCCAAGGATAAGCAAGAGATGCATTATTCTGCTTTGTATCCTTCAGCTATAATGTCTAGTAGGTGTCTATGATTTGTTTTAACTAATGGTATTTTCAACTTATGATGGATTTATTGAAGTATAACCCTTTTGTAACTCACAGGTCATCTGTACAAGTAAGTAATTTTAAATGATTTTTTTTTGCTTTGAAATGTGTATTATATGAAGTCACATTATACTCTGCACCATGTGCCAAAGAATTGTGCTTTCTTTCCCTCCTCAGACAGGTATTCCATAAAACAGGTGTTCACTATCTGAGAGACAAATTTGAAACCGTGGTAGTTCACTTTCAGAGAATGAGCTCTTCAAACCTTAATGGGAATAGCCTAAAATTTTCAGGATGGATGCTAGAGGCTCTTTTGTGTATCGCATATGTTAGCAGTGTTTCTGGAGACTAGACTAGAATGAAATCCTTCCTTCAATGCCTTCTGCTAGGCGGCCGGTGACAGAGTATCTTACTGCAACTGTTGGTTACCATGGCATAGCTGCTTCACTTCAAGTCACACAAGCGTACATGTCCATTTACTGTTGTCCCTCTTCCTGCTCCCATGCACATATGCTGGGCCTTTCTTTCTACATTGGCTTATATTATTGGATAATCATCCAAAATTATAATAGGTTTCAGGAACTATTTACATCCTTAGATTCTTAAGAAGACAATACAATTAAAAACAAAAACAAAAACAAAACTTCCCAGAAAACAGGAGAAAATGAAAAGGGGAGTACTACAGCAAAGGAATCCTTAAAGACAAGAGGGAGAACGGGAGGGAGAGAGAATCAACCAAGCCGATATATGTTGAAGATCCCAAATGCAAAGCAGTTGCTTTGTAAGTTATTTTAAAAATAAAATTAAAGCAGAAATTGTTCTTTTAAGCAGGCACGCCCAGAGTCCTTCCTTTTGACAGTGATGGACAGCTCAACCTTTAATTGAAAAGTGTTCATTGATCATCTTCTGAATCCAAGTTTAGAGTGAAATATGTCTAATAAATAACAAGAATTAACATTTAAAAGCATAGAGACACAACAGCAATAATTCAACCATCTGTCTCAACTTCTGAAACATGGTTTCAAAGAAAGATTGAATACATTCTATGAGTACTATTTTGATAGTGAATGAATACAAAAATATCTTGCAAGTTTTATGTTTCAACTTTGGAATGATATTTCTTACTTCCATTGAAATTACAAAATTCTGACATGCATGTATTAAAAACTCAGTACTTTGATATTTGTATCATTAAAGGATTCATATTATGCTTCAGGTAACCATACAGTCTTGTACAAATATTTCCTCACAAATTTAAATATTGCCATCTGTTAACTATATTATGATTAATTAACAAAATCCTGACATTCAACAACTGGAGACACCATACAGACATTCAGAGCTATTTTAAGGAACCGATTCTCATTGTGTAAAGAAGTATCTAATGCTAACAGAGATGGTCCACACGATGGTCTTTGTCTTAGTGTTTATTCCTCACTTTTGCATTAGAAAGAAAATGAAGATTTTCGAAAAATGAGCTAAAATAGTTGGTTTTCCTTGCATGTTTCTGTCACTATTGGAGGTAAAACTTCATATCTGAATATTGAAAACATCAAGAAAGCTGGGCAGTGGTAGCACATGCCTTTAATCCCAGCACTTGGGAGGTAGAGGCAGGCAGACCTCTGTGAGTTCATGGATAGCCTGGTCTACAAGAGTAGTTTCAGGACAGGCACCAAAGCTATACAGAGAAACTCTGTCTGGAAAAACAAAACAAAACAAAGAAAGAAAAAAGAAAAGAAAACACCAAGAAACCACCACATTAAACACAAGTTACTAGTAGTTACTAGTATTAGAGTATTTTCAGAGAAGGCTCCTGTGCTTTGGAAAGTTTTAGTCCTTCCTGTGAATTTATTGACTTGGGTTATGGACCCAAGACTTTTAACTGTAGATTCACTGACTGGTTAAACAGCCTTCCTCTAACTACGGTGTGAGAAACAGCACCAACAACATAATGCAAAATGAAAATGTCAAGAAAAGAAAACTTTATCTGAGCAAACAATGATATACTAAACTAGCAGAATTCAAACCAAATGTTTCAAGAACTCTCTTCAGGGAAGGCTTGGAGTTCACAAGCCCGGAAATGAGCTACAGAAATTCCTGATTGGTCATGTTTCCAGGTTTTGTATTGGAGGAAGTAGTCTGATCATGTGACAGCCTGAAACCAGCTGAAGTACAGCTATTGTCATTGGCTAAGGCTTAAGCATTTGTTGCAAAACATACACTCAAGGAAGGTTATCAGTCCCTTTACCTACTAAATTGGGTGGCAGTGAATTCTCAAATTCACTTAAGAGTGGTCTTATTTTAGCAGGCAAACTCAGTTATTGAAGACTTACATAAGCAATGATGAATGGCAGAATAGAGGGAGTTGACAAATTCTTACAAGAATTTAGCATTCAGCCTCAGCTTAATTTCAGAATAGAATGGACTGAGGTATAACCTTTTTGGCTCCAGGAATGTCCATCATCAATATAATTTTGAAATAATGTAAATTAAATGAAGATTTCCTTCCATGGCTTCCCAGAATCTTAGTCAATGAGTCAAGAATACACAGTCCAGAATTCCGCATATTCATAATTCATACAGAATGATGGGATACAAGGCTTCGAAGGCAATACTTTGATAAACATTGCCATGACATTTCAAATTTTATGTTCATTATCTAAAAACAGTCTTTATAATATAAACCAATCAGATAAGCTAATTCATCACCAACAGCTATTAAATCATTTCCCAATATTATGTACCTTGAAGTTCAGGCTAAGGAGGAGACTAAGGGAAATAAACGTTTGAAAATTTAGTAGCCTGGTTCTTGCTGCTAACATTATAGGTTACCAACAGGCAACAAGCTGCTATGTATCTACATATCACAGCATTTGCGGAAGCAGCTAGTTCTACATGTTAATGACGTCATTGCAAATACAATCCAAAGTGTTAGTGAATTTTCAGGGATTGGTTTTGGTCCACACAATGTTTTACAACTCCTTGGGGCCTTACTAGCAAGTTTAAAAAAATCAGAATCAAGGAATTGGGATGGGAAAATGTTCTAATTATTTTTAATCTTCATCAGTTCCTCAGAGATGCATCTTTGGATTCAGACTGGGTGACCAAAAGCAGCCAGTGACAATCTAGTCACAAAAGAAAAGCTTAGTTTTCTCCAGTGAGTCTCATTGGGTATATAAACCACGTTTAAAGGTAGACTCCATGCCTAACAGAAGATGGCCAACACAAAACAAACTCAATATTTTTGTAGGTATTTTTTGTTTCATATTGCTTCATTTTGTCATTTTTTTCTCTTTCTGGTTTTTTCCTTGCATATTATGATTTCTAATTATTGTTTATGTGGATTTTAGTTTGTATTATGTAGTTGTTTAACTTTGTGTCTGTGTGTTTCTTATGTTTTTTTGTTTTATTCTGGTTTGTGAGTTTGTGTTTATTTGCCTGTTTGTTTTCTAAAGAGAGAGAGAGAGAGAATGAGAGTAATGAGTAGGATGGATGTGGAATTGGGAAACATCTATGAGCAGATGGAAGAGGGCAAAGAAACCCTGATCAGAACATTTTATGTGAAAAAATATTTTCAATAAGTAATGAACAGACGCATGCAAGGTTAGAAGTCCCTATACTCCTGAGTTTGTGGACTGCAAAAATTAGAGCAGGTGGATTATTTAATACAAACAAATAAAAAGAAGGAAATCCCACAAAGCTGGAAGGAGTAGGGAGACAATGATCGACATAAGGGCCTCCCACCATGCCTCATACCCTGAACCACTGTACCACACCCTCAGCATTGCCACCATGGGACCAAGACTGCAAACATGTGACCTCTGAGACAAAACTCAAACCTCTTCCAACCAAAGCAACATTTATATTAGTAGTTACATATGATGACCACTGACCCAAAACTGCCCTGGTGTATATGTTAAGTGATGGGTTTGATGTCCTTACACACTAAGGGTATACTGATATTGTATATTGATGCTGCTAAGGAGTGGGGCCAGTTACAACTGGGTTATAAAATTACAATTCTTTATGAACTCAAGTATGAAAAAAGAATGAGCAATACCCTATCAAACTGATTGTAGAGAGATGACTGGAAATTAAGGTATTAAAAAAGCACAGCCTCTAGGTTATTTGCAGGTTCTGGTTGTTACAAATAATGTTACTATGAACATAGTTGAGTATATGTCCTTGTGGTATGATTGATCATCCATTGGGTATATCCCCGAGAGAGGTATTGCTGGGTCTTGAGGTAGACTGATTCACAGTTTTCTGAGAAACTGCCACACTGATCTCCAAAGTGGCTGTACAAGTTTGCACTCCCATGAGCACGGGAAGAGTGCTCCCCTTATTCCACATCATCTCCACTGTCATCTTTGATTAAATTGAAAGGCAAAAGCATACTAGAGAGAATGAAACTAGAAAAAGTCATCCTGAGTGAGATAATCCAGACCTGGAAAGAAAAGCATAGCTTATACTCACTTATAAGTGGATACTTACGTAAAGCAATGGAGAGACAGATTACAATCCACAGCTCCAGAAAAGCTAGGTAACAAGGAAGATCCTAATAGGGACACATGGATCGCCCTGGGAATGGGATATAGATGAGATTCCTGGGAAACCTGGTGGTGAAGGGAGTGGTAGAGGGGAGGGGATAGGAATGAGAAAAATGGAATGGTCAAGTTGGGGGAGGGACAGGGTGGGAGAGCAATGAAAGAGTTACCTTGATAAAGGGAGTCATAATGGGGTTATGGAGAAACCTGGTGCTAGGGAAATTCCTAGGAATCCGCAAGGATGACCTCAGTCAAGACTCCTAGAAATCAATAGCTGAAATGTTGTTTTCCTGTAATCAGATTGGTGTCTATCTTAAATGTCATCATAGAACCTTCACTTAGTAGCTGATGGATGCAGAGATCCACAGTCAAGCACCAGGCCAAGCTCCAGGAGTCCAGGCAAAGAAAAGAAGGAGGAATTATACGAACAAGGGTGGCCAAGATCATGAAAGGGCAATCCACAGAGACAGCAGACCCAAGCTTGTGAGAGCTCACTGACTCTAGACCAACAGCTGAGGAGCCTGAATGGGATGAAATTAGACCCTCTGCATGCGGGTGACAGTAGTATAGCTTAGTCTGTTTGTGGGACCACTGGCAGTGGGACCAGGATCTATCCATGGTGCATGAGCTGGCGTTTTGGAGCCCATTCCTGTAGAGGAGGATGCCTTGCTCAGCCTTGATGTAAGGGGGAGTGGCTTGGTCCTGCCTCAATTTAATGTGCCAGGCATTGTTGGCTCCCCAGAGGAGGGCTTACCTTTTCTGTGGAGTTGAGGGGGGTGGGAAGTTCAACAGGAGTGGGGAGGGAGAACTGTGGTTGATTTGTAAATTGAGTGTAAATAAAATTCAGGAAGTCATAGAACCCCACCAATAAAACATAGTAAGCAATAAGTAATAACAAGGGCTGGTAAAAATTCGTGATGAGCTTAAAAGAGAGATGCAAATCTCTACAAAGGCTTTGGGAACTAGTGGGGCATTGTTTGGGAAAGTTAAACTTAAAACATTTTTCTGATCATTATGTCTGCTTGACCAACAGTAGAGCTTTAAAAGATGTGGAAGGTGGAAAAATTTGCAGTAAAATTGCTCAGAATAGTAAAAATCCAGACAAATCAAATGTCAATCATGAGAACAGGCAATAAGTTTAGATATATTTTGATGTCACTTTGGGAATGAAAGGACTGTGTCTGTTGGTTTCTACATGAATAAATCACATCCCCAAAATTTCTTGATAAAATGAAATTGCAGCAGAATACTCACAGTCAAAAGTCATTAATATCAAGTTTAAAAACATAAAACTAAAGAGTATTTCCTATGGGGATGCTTGCTTGTGTTTTATAACTATTATTTTTTTATCCAGTAACAGAATAGTAAATATATATTCTGAATGGTGATTATCTCTGTGGGGAAAGGATAGAGGGAGTGACTGGGGACTAACAGAGCTTCAATATTGTCTTCTATCTTGTAAGCTGTGTGGCAAAATGAACAGAGATAGTTTGTTACTCTCTTTCCCTTACATAATGTTTTTTATATGTGTTCTGATATCTTCAACTTAACCAATTTAGAATATGATGGTAAAAATCAGTTTTCATTTGAATAAGAAACCTATACAACTTTAAGTGAAAACTTGATGTAGAACATAACTAATCATAAGCATGATGCTTCAATGCCAGAAGGAAGATACTGCTGATAGATGAAGCAGAAAATTATGACTCTGGCTTACAAAATTGCTACATTGTGATGACATAGAGAGTGAGCTCCCGAACTCTGGCGTGAGATAGACAGGGCATGTCAATCATTATCCTTTCCTCCCATCATCGTGGGACCACCACTGGACTTTGGAGGGATGAGCATGAGGTACAAGGAGAGCTGGTCAGGGAAAGCTTGAGACTCATTTCCTGTCCAGGTCACTAGCTCTGTAATGTGCCATTTGCTTGCTTTTTTTTTTACTCCAGAAGGAAATATTTCCCAGTGTTACTGTGAGGAGTAAATAAAGCAAAAATTTCCATGAGCTAGCCACCATGTTCATCTTTTTAATGATAGAAATACCAACTCAGGAGCTCTGTTAACATTCTAAACTATCCTACTCATGTTTATAAGCAACTTGTCAAGGCTCAAGACTCCAGAAGGGAACATGGATATATCCAGACTTCCAGTCTGACGCACTGAGAACATGATAGTGCCCTCTAGCTGGCTGTAGACACATGGCTACAGTCACAAAAGTCTCATATCTGTCAGTCCATTGAGGTCTGGATTCCAGGTTTTCATCTTAAGCAAAATATTCTAAAATCCAAAAAACATCATTTTCAAAGCATGTGTTATAATTTTCCTGTATTTAATTACAATACTAAATTTCAATCAAATTGTCCCTGAGAGAGCTGAATTGATTCATTAGGATATAGATTTCCTTATTGTTTTATAGAGCTCGGTATCAAAGTCACATTTTTACATTGTGTAGTTTTTGTGTAACAATTTTGAAGCTTAATATGAACTGAAAATTTTAGAATTAATGTTTTCTTGGCCACTTGATCCTTTTAGAAAAAAGGGATTTATTTCATTATGTGTATGAATGTTTTGCTCACATGTATGTATATACCAATTGCATATCTGGTGCCAATCAGTGTCAGAAGAAGACATTAGATCTTCTAATACTATAACGGACAGTTGTGAGTCACCATGTGGATGAAGAGAATCGAATCCTGGTCCTCTATACTAACGAGTGATCTTAACTGCTGAGCCCGTCTCCATTCCTAGTAGTTGCATGTTCAAGATAAGATGTTCTTGCAGACGTCTCATTGTGCTGTACTTACATTGCAGTCTGCACACCTCTCTTTCCTTCCCTGGATCACTGACTTGCTTCCTTTCCACACATAGCTATCTCTCTGCTTTCATGTCATGCATTAACACATATATACATATATCTGTAGTTAGATCTAGATTCTGCATGAAATAATTATTTTTAAACTATTTTTTTATTTTCTCTTACTTTCTAAATCTCACCATCCCTTTTTAGATACTCCTCACATTGCCTCTCTACTTCCATGTCATGTACATGTGACATATGTATGCTGTACTTTCATATCACATACACGTTACATGTATATTTGCATACATATTTTTCCTATGAGATTAAAACTAATGTTCATCTACATCCGGCTTATAATAATCTTCAATTTCATACATTTTTCTGCAAACAACATAATTTTGTTCATCTTTATGGCCAAATAAAACTTTGTTATGCACGTATAAGATATATTTTCTTTATCTCTTCCCTTCATGGTAGGTTAGGCTGACTCCATAGCTTTACTACTGTGAGCAATACAATAAAACGTATTACTATACAGCAGTCTGTGAAGTATATGGCCTTATATTCCTTTGCATATATTCCTAGCCATGGTATTATAGCTGGACCAGATGGTAACTTTGTTCTCATTTTTTTTTATTTTATTTTATTTTTTTTAGGAACTCCACTCTAAATTAAACAGTGACTTCTCTAGGCCATGCTTTCCCTGTCAGTGAGTTAGGGCTTCATTTCTGCTTAGCCTCACCGGCATTTGTTCTCTCCCTCTCTCTCTCCCCAGCCCTCCCCCCACTGTGTGTGTGTGTGTGTGTGTGTG
>LOEQ01006252.1:15343-26740 GCA_001685075.1 Bramus lutescens | reverse complement strand
CCTCTAGAGTCAAGTCTCTTGCCAACCCTAAAATGGCTCCCTTAATTAAGAAATCTATTTCCCTTTTCCAATATCTATCCTTCCTCCATCTCAACCATCCCATTCCCCAAACTCTCCCCATTCTCCCCTTCTCCTTTTTCTCTCCCCCTCTCCTCTTACTCCCACCCCACCTCCGTGCTCCCAACTTTTGCCTGGTAATCTTGTCTACTTCCATATCCAGGAGGATAACAATATGTGAAACCTGTTTCTGAAAAGCTTTTAGGAACCAAATTCCTAAAAATTTCCTCTTTTCTCTATAATAATAAATAATAATAAATGCAAAATAGAAGTGCAGGGAAAAAAAAGAAGGAAAATTTGGGCGGAAGGTGAAGAATATATAATAAAACATAAAAGAAGAGAAGTAAAATAACCATTAATGTTTTATTTGTTGAATTTTCAGTGGTGCCTAACCACAGAGAAGATTTAATTATTTGCTAATTGTTTGCTTTGCTGCCAAAATGTTTAGTCATTATTTAAACAAATATATTCCTAGAAAAGATCTGTTTCCTTCTCCTTTTCTATATAACTTTGTGGACTCCTTAGAAGAAAAGTGAAGTGTACTGCTTGCTTATAGTATATACAGCCTAAGTCTGTATGAGTACCAAACAATGTACTAATTTGAAAAATTAATTAAATTTTGCCAGATCCAATGAGACTCTGCCACCTTGACCTTTATTTTTAGACTCTTTTTTGTGGTGTGGAGAAAATTCCCCTTCTCATCTCTGGTATAGCACCACTATCCTCTCTGCCAAAGTGTCTTTGCACATGCCAAATTGATTTTCATTACAGGCTGAATCCTGGAAGATGCTTAGAAAATAAATTTTAATTCATGTGCAAAATTCTGGAATACTCTGTTCTTGTTTCTGGGGTCAGGAAATGCCATCCTCCTCAGTGGTTTCTACTGCTTTCACCTTCACCTGTGTGTATTTCAGGTGATGAGTTCACCACCAGGGCAGTCGATACTGGATATCGAAGCATTGTCTCTAGGCGGCATTTCTGACACACTTTGATGGGAAATGATGCAAATCTTAAAAGCGTATCTGAAAGAGTAAGCATCCTTGAGAGGATATTTTGCAGTGCTGAGACACCTGTTATGCTCTTCAACTGCAGGGCTGATCAAATCATGACTTCTAAAAACAACAAAAACAAGCAAAGCCCCATAAAATGTGCAAGCACCAAATTCATGGCACATGGAATCTTTAGCAGCCAGCTTGCCGAAGAGACTAAGAGAAATCCAGAAAATGATGAAACACTTAAAATATTTGAAAACATTGATTGAATCAGATTGCAAGAAAACCAAAGCTGTTACAGTGTGCCAGCACCCACTTCGGATTTCCTGTGTGTGGAAGGTGTGCGCAGCATGGGTGGTTCCTTTCGCTGTTGCTTTTCCTTTCTCCGTTGAAGCAGCTCGTTGCATATAAGGAGAAATAGCTGCAATCTGACTTGCAAATTTTTTGCTACAGCCATTTGTTTCCCTCTATTATTTTTCTGTGGTGACTTGAAATTTGGACTGCTAAAGCCTTTCCAGCCAAAGTATTGAAAAAGTCAAGAAGTGTTTAAGTAATCCCTGCCTCACAGCACGTAGCAACCATATGTGGAGAACACAGAAAATTGTGGCTAGATTCCATCACTGACTGCCCTTGTGCAACTATCTGCCATTTCTCCTCTTCATATCTTGCTTATTTAAATACAGAATCGCTGGAAATGTTGCTTTCTCCTTGAGCCACTGAGCTGGAATCTCTGCAGAGTCACAGGATTTGCTATCAGTGATCAGTTCTGAGTTTCTAGAATTACATTTTCAAGAGGGCCTGCATTCTCTCCACTAAATTTAAATGTGGAAATGGCTCTCATCAATATAAGAATGATGTTATGGCCACCAACTAAGTATTTGGCCACCAGGAAGAACAGTGTCTTCTTTTGTGTTAAATAATGTAATGAAAATAAGAGGGATTAATTAAAGTATGATAGATGGTTAAAGAATGTGACTTGTATCTACTTATTTGGAGTGCTGTTAGCAACTCTATAAAATATCAGTTTTTTTTTTTAACTATGACAGGAACCTGCTAACTGTGCTGGTTGAAGTAGCAGTATGAATTAAAAATATCAACTGCCTTTTAATTGCATAGTAATTTAACAAAGTTACTAAGTAAGTATACACCTCGAAAATACATTGGAATTGTATATTCTTGCTGTCAAAATTTACCTTCTCTCTAATTTTATTCTACAATATATGCTGGCTGGACAGCTGATGAACCTGCCTGCCTCCATTTTAGGCTTAAAGGTCATCTTATAGTGAAGACAAACTATGATCATTCCTGTTTATAGTTAGACCTCTATTTCTCAAGGTTTGGGCTATTTCTCACCTGTAATCTTAACTACTAATGGTTCTATATTGCCTGTTCCAGAAAACAACAACCACGCCATTGTTTCAAAAGGTTATTATGACCACCTGTTTTTCTGATCACCTTGTTATGACTACCTTGTTATTACCACCTTGCAGCCATGCCTTTGTTTCAGGTTGTTCTGACTGACTTGTTATACTTATGTTCTGATTCTGTAACCCCTCCTATTTGACAGAAAAATCCCCCATTTTGAAACCTCTTGCTCCTGGACTAAAAAATTGCTTTCTTTAATTAATTTGAACATGATTTAGGGCAATAGTCTTTATTACATCTGTGAGATTAACAACATACCAAACAGCAAACCAAAAGATCAGTTATATGCAGCCATTTGGAAACACTTAAGATTTTTGCAATAATATAATATTTGAAGGTATTAACAAAAAGACAGTTTAAAGAGTTTTCTAATGCTTACTTTAGAGGCTAAAAGAAAAGTTTTCTTTGTTTGTCCTGGGTGGTTTGAAATGAAGGCTACAGTAATATTTTAGAAAATGATTTGCATTCTACAATCATCTCCCAGGCATCTGGGGGCTTTTCATTTATAATAACAATGCTGTCTTTCACTTACAGACTTCTTTTCATCCACAGATGTCAAAACTCTTCACTGATCCTTTCTCTCTCTTGCAGTTTCACCGTGAGAGGTAGGATGCAGGTAGAACCTGCCTTCTGTACTTTGTCTTTCTGAGACAAGTCACCCAGGGTAGGACACAATAGGCCAGACCTTGATGGTGATAGAATCTTTCTTGCCAGGACTGCTTTAACCAGAGGAAGCAGAATTTTTTAAGAAGCTATTTTTGGATCAAGATTTCAGGAACCTGATTCAAGTCTCTGAAAACAGAATAAAAAGCCAACCATCTAAATCTATATGGAATTTTATTTGTGCAGGGTTTGCAAAGTTCTTAGGTACAATCAGCAAGTCTTCAAACAATTAACAAGTTTTTTTGAAAAATATTTGCTTGTGAAATTATAAAAAAACGAAACCAAAAACCATACTTTTATGGCCCAAAAAGGAGACTATTAGGTTGTCTATCTAAGAATCTTAAGTTTTTTGTTTGTTTTTGTTTTGTTTTATATTTCCCTTTTTATTAGAATTAAAAAAATACCAATTCAATTTCCAACTCCTTCCCTCCTCCCATTCCCTCCATACCACACACACTCCCACCCCACCTTTATCCCATCCTCACAGAGGGTAAGGCACATTGCTTTGGGGAAGGTCCAAGGCCCTCCCTACTATATCGAGGCTTTTATCCATCCAAAGAGAATAGGATCCCAAAAAGCCAGTATATGCAGTAGGGATAAATCCTGGTGCCACTGCTAGTGGCCCCTCAGTCTGCCCCAGTCATGCAATTGTCAACCACATTCAGAGGGACTAGTTTGGTCCTACACTGGTTCTTTCCCAGTCTGGCTGGAGTTGGTGAGCTCCCATTAGCTCAGATAGACTGTTTCAGTGGATAAACCCATTGTGACCCACATCAGAACACTGGACTGAGCTCCCAAAGTCCAGAGTAGGAGAAATGAGAATATGAGCAAAGAGGTCAAGACCTTAAGATTTGTTTTAAGAGATAGAATTCATTATAGAATTTTTATACAAAACTAAAAGTTAACTTATGAAATTGTTATGAAATGTGATATAAAGAAAGAGCAGGAGGAGAATGGGGAGGAAGAGGAAAAGCAGGAAGATAATGGAAAGGAGAAGGAGAAGAAGGGAATGAGAAGGATGATGGACAGAAGGGGAACAAGGGAGATGACCTTAGGAACAAGAAATATTTAACAACAGAGGATAGATGTTTGTAGGACATATACATTGAAAACAATTTGATATACTCTTTACCATCAACTTTTTAAATTTTAATTATATGGCATCCAAACTATCCCATGCCTACTAGAAATATTAGCATATGTGGCATTTCAAAATAATAGACATTGAAATATTATCACATTTATTCAAATAAGTATTTCCTAAGGATTTTCTGCAAAAGAATCTACATTGAAGATTGGAAATTATCTTCCATACTACTTTGCTATAAGAATTGCCTCTCCTGTGTGTTAATTAAGCAGACTAGTGTGAAGAAAGCCATCAAGATCTTGTCTACACAAAGCCATGAAGGTTGTATTAAAGACACTGAGGTCTTTTAAAAAGTATTTAATTCATTTGTTCATTAACTGAAACGTGTGGTCCTTTGGCCATTGACCCTACTATACTATGTTAAATAAACTGCTATTTTGCTTTTCAGATTCATACTGCATACTAACAGTCTCTCTCACAATTCCTACTAAAAATAGAGAAACAATGGGCGTCAACTTAGCACAAGAGACTGGCACATGTATTGCAACTTTGTACATAGTGGATATCAATTTTCCATCCCTCTTTTTGTATTTGCATTATACTTTGCCTTCCAGTCAACTCATTCCTACATCAAACTTTCCTTCTCTGATGAACACTTCTGTTTTTTAACCCAGGTGAGCCCTTGACAATCATTTTTAAGCTTCTTAGTCTTTTAATATTTAAAGTAACTATCAGATCCCTGAAAGTGAGAAAATAATCTAACATGCACAAATAGAAAGTTTGTCTTTCTGGTTCAGTCTTGGAGACCTTCTGCTCAGTACACATTTAACTGGAATAATTGGACTTACTAAGTACATGAATATTTCTGAGTTGTTTAGAATTCACATAAAAGTTCTTGGTTGAAGCTCCAAACAATATCCTCCAGGCTTCCAGTATTACAAATCCGGGACGTGAGTTATATAGGCCATCTCTTGGCATCTTTTCCTTTCTTCTTAGAAACTGATGCATGCACTTAGATTAGTTCTGCCTAAAGATAAGAAAGGATCACAAAACATAAAAACTAGCAGCTGTCCTGTCCCTCCTCACTGACTGAGGCAGAGCTGATGCTCTCAACTTGAGAGGCAATTGTTACTATGTGGGCACTAACTCAATGACAACTTTCTGACTATACTTTCTCATTGTCAGGGTCCAAAGTGAGATTATGTCATCATAGCTTTCAAAGAGGAAGGAAATATGATGGACTGAGTGTAAGTTTAAATGACTATTATGACTTACGTGGCTCAATCTTTCTTTTGGGTGTCTGGGAAGCAAAACAGATAATTGAGAACAATTGTTACATTATCTATATCATACTTTTGTTTACTGCTGCATCAATAAAAATACCCTGACAGAAGCAGTTTAATGGAGAAAAGGGTTATTTAGCTCACATTTCCAGCTTATTGCTCTTATCACTGTAGGGAAGGCAAGGTGGCAGCAACTTGCAGTAACCGGTCATATCACACCATCAGCCAAGGACAGAGAGCAACATTTTATACTATATACATGTTAGTGGTCAATTCGCTTTATTCACTATTTACAGTCCAAGATTCACTGTGTAGAGAATAGTGCTACCCACTCTTAGAATGTGTTTTCTCCCTTCAAGTAGAGCATTCAAGTTAATCCCACACAGATGTTCTCAGGAGCTAACCTGCTCCAGACAATGCTTCATTGAGAGTCCATTCCTATGGGATTCTAGACAGCATTTGACAATTCAAAACTAATCAACACCTTAAGCATGCAAGTCATGCCAGAATGATGATAGTTTTTATATTTTAAAAATTGATGCTATTTTTAAATTATGAAACAGACATGGCAGAAGCAATTGTTACACTTCAAAATCTGTGCATTGTCATTGCACAAACTGGGTGTTAAAATATATGATATGCTAAATGGATGCTTTCATTTTGTAGGCATCATGAAAATAATAATCACCATGTTTCTTTGAAGTCTTCTTTGATATCATCCCATCAAATAGCTGTCCAAATAACAATTCTGGAAGATTTCCAGTCATGTATAAACTGTATTCCCACTAGTGCTATCTTCTTGATTTTTTTAAAATTAGTCAGTACTTTACCTGAAGGGCCCTTGGCATGAGATGTACATCTTAGATTTTCAACTTTCTATTCTACCCTGTCTCTGCAGTTCTCAGGGACTCTGTTTCCCTCCTTCAACACCACACTGACAGAATTTGGGTTACTTAACCTTCTCTTTATCAATTAGGAGAGTTGTCTATACCACTTTCTCTAGTCTTTATAAAAATAAACATGTAGATAGTAGTGCATCAAATTTTGAGTTCCACAGTATAGACAGCAGGTGAAATACTGTTATAGTTTACTTTTCTGTTGCTCTGATAAAACCCTGGCCAAAAGTAACCTGGAGAGGAAGGCTTATTTCTTCTTGCAGCTTTGCTCTCTCATGAAGGAAAGTCAGGACAGGAACTCAATAAAGGATCCTGGAGGTATGAACCTAGGAAAAGGCCATAGGGGAACATAGCTTCTGGCTTTTTCTTTATGGTTTACTCAACTTGCTTTTTTATACAACTCAGAACAACCCGCTTAGGCATAGGATTGTAAATCAATGGTGGACTGGGCCCTTGCACATCAATTCTTAATCAAAAATGTGATATAGACTTACCTAGAGGTTAGTCTAATGAAGTAATTTTCTCATTTGACAATTCACAATAAAAACAAACAAAAAACAAAAATAAACCACACAGATAGTAAATGTTTAATAAACAGTAAATCAAAGTCTTCTCAATTTGTCATTTTCAAGCAATGTCATATACTAAAGAAATCCTTTACTAAATAAAGATCCTCATGATATAAAAAAATAATAATAGCAATAGTTAATGATATAACAATAATAAAAATATGTTACTATTTATAATTTTGTGAGAAAATATCTGAGAAAAGCAGTGTAAGGAAGAAAGCATTTATTTTGGCTCATAGTTCCAGACACATGGCAGACTGGAGAGGTCATGGCAGCAGTGGGTAGCGACAGCAGGTGACCTTGTGTCTACGGTCAGATAGAGAGTGACAGGTGCTCATCTTCAGCCTGCTTCTCCTTATTTATTCAATTCAGAATTCCAATCCATGGAAAGGTACCACCCACATTTAGGGTGAGTCTTCCTACATCAATTAATCTAATTTAGAAAGTCCCTTACAAACATGCACTGGGAATTGTTTAATCTCTTCATTGATTCTAGAGCCTGTCAAACTGAAAGTCAATAGGATCCATAAAATTAAGTAACTGTTTAATGTCTGGATGGGCATTGCTGCTCACCTTAAAAATGTGTATTATATACTAATAAAGCAGCAGGGTGGAGATGGTATATCTTCAAGAAGAGATACAGACAACTTTGTAGAAAATGCCCGCCTTGTGCTTTGGCTAGCAGGGTGAAAGGGCATTGCTAATACCTTGATGGCTCAGACTTTGGAGTGTAACATCACTCAGCGTATCTTCTGCTAGTCAGTCATGTGTACCCACATACTCATAAAAGGGGTTGTAATTATTTGTGCAGTACCAAGTTTAGATAGTACCAGAGGGAGCCATAAATAGTGATTACGGCTTTCTATAAGAGCTTTGTAATTTGTTACTCCACTGTTAATTTATACCTTATGCTCTATGTCATGCAAAATCCACCCTTTATGATGAAGGAACTGGAGAGAAAGCACTCACATGGGGGGGGTTAAAAATGTGTGCATTCCTTCTCACCAAGGTTGCTATAGAAAGAAAGATGCCAAAGGCTTTAAAACCTAAGTGCATAATTCAGAAGTATGCATAGCTGCTCCGGGTCTGGTGGGTTGCCTATGTGTGCTTTAGACAGTTGGCAGGAGGCTTGGTGCTAGCATTCTGTGACTAATTGAAGCAATTCTATAGTTTCTGGGTGAACACAAAGGCTGCCCTACTATAGCTGAAAAATTCTGCTGTGTTCCTTTCTTTTTTCAAACCCTAAGGAGAGGATAATTGGTTTGTATAATCTTAAGATTATTTTTTTTAACATAGTGTACCACCCTTGTCCCTATTTCAACAGTGTGAAAATAAAGCTTAAGCAACAAAACAAAAATGTTTTCTAATACATCTTTGTAAAGCTTCATAGTGAGTATATAGCTTAATGGATGTTTTTATCATGTCAACTTGTTCTCTGAAATTAAAGACCAAACAATCGTCTCACCCTTGTCCTGGAAGAAGATGGCATCCTCCAACATTCAGTTAAAGATAAATCTTACATTATTTCCCATCACATATACATGAGCTGCATAGATTTTAGTTAAGGATGAATATGAGACAATGGGTACAAACAATGGAGGAAGCAGTTGCCTCCGAAGATACTAGTGACAAGGTCTAGACTGCTAGGCAAGGGAGTGAAGCCAATCCATAATGAGACCATCAGACACCGAATGAAAAAGCCTCTGCATCCATTAATATTCTCTGTGTTTTGGGGACTGCAGACCCTCAGACCCTGAATTTTCTGCCAACCRCTTGCCTGCCAGAGTAAACAACTTGTTTTCCTATGCTTGCAGCTGCTCTGAGCATGAGACCCTCATGAGTTCCTGATGGCAGGGGAGTGGTTTCTGGTGGGCTTGCAGCTGAAAAAATCCCTAGAGCTAGGATGTGGCCATTAGTCAAGGAGAGCCCTGGATAAGCTGTCCTGGACACAATAAAGGGTTCTCATGTCAAGGATGACCCATGTCTCTGTCTGTATGTGTATGTGCTTCAATCTCCAGCCCCTTGCCCTACTCGTGAATAGTCCCATGGTGCAGCTGCCACACTTGTGTTTTCTTCCTGGAATAACAAAGTCACATAGCTACAACAAAGCCAAATGCCCAGGAAACGAAAAATATTTACTACCAGGTTTTGCAACAGAAAATGTTTGCCAATTTCTGAATTAAGTAACTTCCAAATTAGACTGCCTGTTCCCAAAATTATTTCCTTTCCAATAACTGNGGAACAGAGGACGAAAGGCGAGAATTGTCCTTTGTTGCCTCACAAGTGGACTTTTCTCTCTCTCTTTTTTATTTTTATTGAAAATGGTTTTTTATGTCACAGAATAAAGCCTTATTACAGCCTTTTCTCCTTATATTCCTCACAGATCTTCCCCACTTCCAGTCCCACCTGGACCCATGTACTTTCTCTCATTAGAAAACAAACAGGCTTCTAAGGGATAATAATATAATAAAATAAAAACTAACACATAAGAGTTGCACCAAACAAATGAACAGAAGGAAAAGAGCCAAAGACAAAGCACCAGAGAGAGACCTACTCCTTCACAGACTCAGGAATCCCACAAAAACACTAAATTGGAAGCCATAATAAATGCCCAAAAGGATGTGTAAGGTAAAAAGAAGAAAGAAAGCAATATAATAATTCTCTAAATGAAAATCCTTGAGATACAGTATGAGACAAAATCTTCCAAAGATGTCCTTGAGTTCATTTTCTATTGGCCATCTACTTCTGGACATTCAGTCTGTCCTTAAGAGTATTGTGTTTTCCCACAGACTCCCTTGGAGGAAACTAAATTTTGATTATAAGTGGCTATCAGTTGGAGAGTCCTTCTGGGTTAGGAATGGCAGCATGTGTCTCCTTCCCCTTTCAAGTCTGGGACCCCATCTGGTGCAGACCCATGCAGGCTGTGAATGCTATCTTGGTATCTGTGAGTTCATATGTACACTGATCTTATTGATTTAGAAGACCTTGTTTTTTGGGTGCCTTCCATCTGATCTGGCTTTTATATACCTTTTACCCCCTTTTACAGAGTTCCCTCACTAGTGAGGCGAGGGATTTGATGAAGATGCCACGTTCCATTTAGGACTGAATGTGCCAAGCTCTTTCATTTTCAGCGTAATGTCTGGTTTGGGGTATCTATATTTGTTCCCATCTATTATAGGGGGAAGCTTCTCTGATGATGACTGAGCAAAGCACTGATCTATGCGTATAGCAGAAAATCATTAGTAGTCATTTTATTGTTACATGTTTTTAGTTTTTTGTCTATTCTTCTTTCTTTAGAACAGTAATATTTGGTTTTATTATACATCCTTGACATATTAAGTCTCAGGTTCTTGGTCACCCAAGAAGTGTCAGGTAGGAGTTCTATCTCCATCTATGGAATGGGCTGTCAGTCAAATCAGATATCAGTTGGTTACTCTCAGAGGTTTTGTGCTACCATTGTAATAGAATATCCTACAGGCAGGACACTATTTTAGATTGAAGGCTTTGTGGTTGGGCTGGTGTTGACATTTCTCCTTTGGTAGAGTGCAGTACCAGCGATGCTAGTACATAGGAAGGAAGGTTATAGATAGGCACCGGCTTGACTTCTCCATGTTCAGTTATGTAGGTATTGTCTTAAGCAACGGGGCCTAGCAGTCCAGTTTGCGGAGATCAACGTACAATTGTGGTAACAGGCTGGGTTGTTTGAAGATATCTATAGGATCCCATTGGCCAACAACTCAATTAGATATAACCAAACCCATAACTGGAAACTTCGTTTGGGACTTCTCCTTTTAATAAAGTAGGGTTTACAAATGTTTCAGGGAAACCTCTTTACACAATATAACAAAAGAGTTTCTCCACACATTTTTATGAACTTTGCTGAGAGTGTTGTTTCAACTGTGATTTTCTCCCTGTCTCAAAATTTATTTCCTGAGTCATGTGGTGTTTGTCCAACACCATTTCTTGCTTTCTGGTCAGCACACACTAGTGTAGTGAGGGCCATCACTACTTGAAATCCTACATCCAGGGAGTCAGCTGTTTCTAAGTATAAATTATAACATGCACTGTGCTCTTAAGAGGGAAAGTATGTATAGAAAAAGGGACATGTGCCATAATACGTTAGAGTCTTATGTACTCTTATATTTCCACAAAAATAATACATTAGTCACAGTTTTAGGATACCATTGCTATATTGTATTCTTTTCATGATCCCATCATTATTCATACCACAACAAGAGAATAAAACTATGGTAACAATTAAGAATCCAGAATCCTCATTGGTTAGGTATTTTAGTGTTGGTTTTTACTGCTGTGACAAAACATCACTGCCAAAAGAAAGTTTGGGAGGAAAGGGTTAATTTCATTTACTCTTCCATACCTGATGTAGGAGGGTCATCTGTCTATGTGTTACTTTCATTGGTTAAT
>LOEQ01006252.1:0-13571 GCA_001685075.1 Bramus lutescens | reverse complement strand
AAGGCAGATTCTTTATTAACCAATGAAAATAACACATAGACAGATGACCCTCCTACATCATTCTATCCTCTTGTTTCATGTTAAAATATCACATCATTTAGAAAAAGATGAACATTTTTCTGTCCAGTATACAGAATCTTGGCCAGGATGTAGCTTGAATGCATTTTAATACCAATGGGATTATAAATCAATCCAGTCTCATGTCTTCATTCTGATGGCATGTTACCTAAGAAAACTACTGCCAGAAGTTTCAGTTTTGATGCCCTGATTCTTTTCTCAGTTGTGGTTCCTAATGACAAACTAACAGAGATGAACCCTGCAGGAAAAGAAGACCACAGATCCCCGTCACCATCACCTCGATGAAAGGAACACTTGTTCTGAGGAACTGCTATGGTCTCAGTGGTTCCTGTAATTCATAGCCTAAATGGAGGCATATGAAAGGCAAAGACTGTAGATTATTACAGTCCAGAAAAATTTGGACTTTAGGTCTCTGAGTGAGCACCTAGGCCTTCTTTACCCTGAGAGAAAATGCCTAGTTAACCACGTTTAAAAACTCATAGTCACTGTGTAGACTCAGGTGAGTTTCTATGCAAATTAGGCCACCATGAGCAAGACTCTCAAGTAGTAACTAAAAAATAGAGATGCATTACTGCTTTTTTTTTTCAGGATATCTGGTCAAGACTCAGTAAGGGTGAAGGATGAAATCAAATTCTATCCCTCCTTTATTCTTTAAATAATACTGATGAAGAAGGATAAGGATTGAATGTTGGTATTCTTCCCAAGTTTGCCTTTCTAGAAATGAGGTTTCCAGTATGCTGATGTTCAACCATAGACCTGTTAACAGATCATTCATCCCACTGGAATGTATTTAAGACATTGGAGGGGTGTTCTTTCCTCATGAATAAATCAATGTTTTCCCTCAGACCTTTTGTTCTCACAGCCTGGATTAGTGTGATGTGAGAGAGTTTTATAAGCAATTTTGATACTAGCATTGAATCTCTATGAACTTAATACCCCCTTTCAGTATGCAATATTCAGTTTCAGATTTTTGCAATAGAAATACAAAACAAAGAAAAATATTATGTCTCTGACAGTGTCCTTGGACAGCTACTGAAGTATCGAGCAAGACAAAAGGGAGGTATTTGTTTCTGCGGTGTCCACATTCCTAACGGAAAGGGAGTTAGGTTAAATAAGCACACTTTCAATAACAATAATGCAAATTATAAAACTAAAATCTCAAAAACTATGAGCTAGAAAAATTAAGTAGGACGAAGTTTAGGAACTACAGGTAAAGTAGGAAAAACTTTGACCTAAAGGAAATGACATTTGAGATAAGACTATATAGTAAAGAGAATAAGGCAGTACTGTTAGAAATACAGGACATATCTTAGAGATAGAGGACCGCAGTCAGAAGAGATCAGACCTTAGGCAAGCATCTGACCATACTATATTCTTTAGGTGAGTGATGGGAACCAGGTAAATGGTTGACATCGGGGCATGACACAGCAAGATTTTCATTTTCAAAATATTTCTCAGTAGCTATAGAACATTCTAATCTGGGAAAGTTAAAAAATGAATAATCAGCTAGGAATTGATGGTGTCATGTAGCAGTGATAGCAGGGCTCCAGAAACATAAACAAATTAAAGACTTGTTTGAATAATAGAACTCCCCAAGCTCATGTGGGGTGTGTGTGTGTGTGTGTGTGTGTGTGTGTAGTAAAATGTAGAAATAAGAAAGTACAGATGTCTATTCTTCTAAAATGTAGCTTGGAGTAAAATGGAGATATGATACTTTGCAAATTTAGGATGCATGCAATTTGAGGTATTTGATATAAATATTACTTAATACTTTAGTATTCATTTTGCAAAATTCAAAGCTGAAAGATCAGTTACTTCTCTGTATAAAATTCTGAGACTCATCAGAACATATGCATTATAAGAGATGGCTAAAGATGTAGGTGTTTCTAAACAGGAGGGCCCAACATTCCAGTATCCACAGGGAAACTAGAGGAGACACCTCTAGACACCCATGATAGTAAAGGGAGAGAGAAAACATGCTTACCAACAAAGCAGCTTGATTGCCCACAATCTAAGACAGGTTTGCAAAGAAAGGAGAGGCAGAAGGACAAAAATACAGCAAAATTTATGTAGGGTTCTCCTCTGTATGCTGCAAATATCTGTTATTACTAATGGTTAATAAAGAATCTGCTTTGGCAGGGCAGAATATAGCAAGGCAGGAAATTCAAGCAGATATAGAGGAAAAAAGAAGGTGGAGCCTGGCAGACACCACGTAGCTAACCACCAAAGAAGCAAGAGGCAACAAACCATGAACCTCGTGGTAAAATATAAAATAATAGAAGTATGCTAATTTAACATGCAAGAAATAGCTAGGAGTATGTCTGAAACACTGAACAAACAGTGTTGTAATTCATATAGTTTTGTGTGATTATTCTGGTCTGGGTAGTCAGGAAACAATATGCAATCTCTATAAAAATTATAGATAATTCTGTTAAATTAGTCTGAGGAATAAGGGAAGATGACTAAGAAGATTGGTATATGGCTTATACCCGTACTCCCAAAATTCAGGAGACTGAGACAGAAGCTCAACAGCATGGTCCACAGAGCCACTGAGCATTCAAAGAAGAGAAAGAACAACAGCAAGAAGATAAATAGGATGCCATTAAGGAGACCTAACCATCTCTAAGAGTTTTTGGCTAAGCATTCTGAAATACTATTCAGAATGTTAATCTTATTGGAAGTCTTTTCAGTAAGCACTCTTGCCCTTTCTCCGATTTCAATGACTGGAGCTGTCATGGTTGAACTGCTCAGCCACTTGATAGACCGCTGCCAGACCTCATTTTTGTGCCTCGATGACTTAAATGGAGAACTGTCAATCAGGCAACTGTCTGACAGTTGGTCAACTATCATGCTGACTGCCTTGTTGAACACTGTTCAAGGAAACTCTCTTTAGGAAACACTGCAAGCTAATCTACCTATGAAACCCATGCTTCTGCTTCAGGAGGACTTGGTCCAGTCTAGGACTTGGACAGTCTAGGACTGTCATAGGCAGCTTGCACCAGCTTAGAAGACATCATATCAGTGAGGACAAACATCAGTGCCATCAGGATGACTCTCCAATCTTGGGGTTGTTTTCATTCATGCCAGACAGGAAAGTGCCTGTAACTCAGCAAAGTGCCCCTGAATGGTGCACATTCAAGGTTTGTGATAGGTGGACCAGAAGATAAGGCTGGGAAAGCCACATTCCATCTCTGTCTATATAAGACACAGTTTCTTAGTCTTTCCTCATCAGGCTGATGTCCTGCCTCCTATGTAGTATATCCCAGGTGTGGTAATATTAAGCCCTGATAGAAGTCTCTCCTGATTGATAATTTATTTGCCTCTTTGTCTTTATCACTGAGTGAGCATGGTTACTGTATGAAGAGCAAACAAACCCCTGGAATTAAAGTTCCTGGAGCAGGAACAGAAATATCCCTGACAACAGCATCCGCAGTGAGGTTTTTAAAGAACTCCAGAAAGTAGCTGGTGAAAGAAAGCTAGGAATGCTAGAATTGTGGAGGGAAGAAGCTGCAACTGCTACGATGGCAAAATATGAAAGATCCTGTTGCTTGCTGGAGGAATTCCAGAGAACTGCAAAGCATATAGAACCATGAATCCCAGTGCCAAAAGCAGAGGAACTCTGATACTAGCTCTAGGTGATGGGTCACTGGCACAAAAGTCCAAAACAATTGTTATGTGACCTTAATGTCTGTATCTATAAATCTCCGACTTTGAAAACTTGAAGCAGTAAGCCTCCAGATTCAAAGCTTCTGTGTTGAAAGCCTAGAGTTTGTGACCTGAGCACATGGAGCAGAAAGTCCTAGTTCTTAGAGCTGGGAGCCTTACCTCTCCAATCCTTACTGCTTGGAACTGTAAATCTCTGGATTTAAAAGCAAAGACTGTTGCCTGGGACTAAAGGGTAAAACATGTCAGCAGGGGAACTGTCCTTGCCTATTCAAAATGTCCATCCAAAGTGAGCCAAAGGTCATTTCAGTCATTTGTGACAAATACAGAGACAATGGCACTGAGTTTCACCACTAAAATCTTTACAATAGAACAAACTCAAGTAGATTGGAAATAAGGAAGTAGAACCCAGGGAACAGAGATTTTTTTTTGGTTGTCAATTATTTAAAAGACCTTTTCAGTAACAGAAATATTAGGTCATGATCCTCCTTCCTCCTAGCCCAAACAGATGGGGGATGGGGAGCTCAGCCAAACAATAGCACAAAAGCCATACGTTTTGAAGCTGAGTGTTCAATTTATGTTCCTAAAGGTGTCTGTATGACATCTGGAGCACCAAAGTCCTTGCGGTTGGTGGCTTCACAGCAAACAGTGTTAATACAGAAGTCTTGTTATGATGTGAAGGTTCCCTAGCATAAGGTAGTACTCCATAAATAGAGTTATGCAGGGAAGTGCCTGTTGTGATCATTCATGAGAGTTATTTGTAACTGTATATTGACATTGATGAAGGTCTGAGAAGTCTTCTATCTTGCATCCAGCAACATCAATAACAAGCTGCCGTGAATGGCAAAAGTAAAGAGACCTTCCATTGAAATGCCTTTGTCTAAGTGAAACAATATGTACAAGGGTGGTAGATGCCAGAGCTACCCACTCGGTTTCTTCTCAGGACTCAATTGCAAAGGTCTCTAAAATCAGACTTCTGGTTTTAAAGAAGCAAGATGGGTCAGTATTGTTTTGCCTTTAAGAATTCATGGATTGTTCAGCTCTAAATGGAATATCTGCATTGCACTTCTCCCTTCCGGGGCTCAGTGGCCAAGACGAGTGGGCAGAAAGATTGTCAAAACCAGAGGCAGTCAACAACTACAAGGAAACCATGTTTCCTACACCCAGCAGGGCAGTTGCGCATACAAATCCACAGCAGTTGGGATAGTGTGCATAGGTCATGTCCAAGATCAAGTCAGACAAAACCTAGTGTGGAGGGGAAACTTGGGCACCAAAACTCACCCCTCTCTAAGGAGCTGTTTGTAATTGACAGCCTCTGGGGAATGGAAGTCAATCTTTTTGAGAGTATAGTGCCTAGTGAGTTAACCATGTCTCAGTAGAAGGCCACACTTCCAAGACTGGGTATATAGGCTGTATAAACTGTACTCAATACATTTGACAATGATAACAAGCAAAAAAGAGGATACAAGGTTGGATGGGTTGGGAAGTGGGGTAGATCTGGAAGGAGACAAGAGCTAAATACATTAAAATTTCGTTACAAAATTCTCAAAGAACTAGTAAAAATGAAAAATAAAAAGAAACAAAGAATATCATTATAAACTACAATCCACTTGCTGATTCATAATGATCTACTTAGATGATAAGAGTGATAGATCATAAAGGTCAAAGAATGTCAGTCCAACAAGATACAAATTAAGAGACTTAGGAGCTACAGAAAGTGCCAGGAGCAAAGACACTGTGCCATGACTACAATATTATTTTCTCTACAGGATTCTGCCCTGGGAGACTCAAATATGAAACTAACAAAGCCCACAGAATAATGGGATTTGAGACAAGTATTTTAACTTTAGCATCCCAAAATTAAAGAATAAATTAAAGTACTACAAAATTATTAAATATGTGAGAAATGATTAGGACTTGTGAACCAAATGGAGACGATTGTTAGTATTACAAAAATCATAAAACAATTAAGGGAGAAAGAGGCCATGGACTGATTCTAAAGAAAAGCAGAAAGGGTGTGTGGGAGGGTTTGGAGGGAGAAAAGGGGAGGGGGAATGATGCAAATATGTTAAAAATCTTAAAATAAGAGAAATAATCATTAAAACAGATTTTAAAGTTACATAATATTTCTTTTTTCAAGCGCTTCATGACTTGGTCCTGGAATCCTGCCTGGGGAGATGATGGAATTAAGAAAGAACAGACAGGGAGACACCTGTACAACGAAGCTGGGGTCGGATGGATTGTGAGCTACGACAAGTCAGCAACAATGCTGAGCTTAGGAAATTTTACTATGTACATAACAGAGGAAGGAGTTATAGGTAGCCTCAGACTGGAACTATCTGGGAGGAGGAAGATGCAGGGGCTGTTTTTGCACACACTGTTCAAATGCCCCTAAATACTTGGACTTGCACACACTGCCAACATTTACATAACAACCGGAGGAAAACTTGGCCATGCCTCCAGAACTCACCCATCCATGAAAATGTTGCCATTTCCACAGGTCTGAGGCACTGGGTCTTTGAAATACCTGTGTCTAGTCAAACATGACACATTCACCCAGGACTCCATCTGTTCTTTAGCCATTCAGTCTACTCTTTTTCAGCCCATATTCCTTAAGGCTGTATTGTTTCTTGATCTTTTATAAGGGAAAATCTCTTTTTTTGTTGTTACTGAGATTAAGTAAATCCACATAGTACCTTCAAAAAATAGTTAAAATATCTCTTGATGAATTCCTCAGTTTTGTTATATGAAATATGAATGTGATTGGGACAAACACAGGTCCCTGAAGAGTGCAGTCCCGGGTTATATGTAACATCAGTGTCAGTGTATAGGGCAGGATCATGTTCTTATGCTTATTGGGACACCCATCTTACACACGTCCTTGTCTTTGACTACACATATGACAGTTGGTAAAGATTATGATTATGGTTTTGGACTTCTCTATTACCTTTTGAAAATAAAAGAAATTAGTCAGAATTGATTTTAAACAAGGTTTACTTGAAGAAACTCTTATCCCTGTCTTGAAGCACACTAAACTTTTACAGTCAGCTAAGTATTTTTTTTAAATGTTATTCTTTCTGATAAGACTTTGGCAGAACTTCTTACGGAAACTCAACAAGTTTATTTGTATAAAAATTTATAATATACTCAGAATAATAGTGGTGGGTGTCATGGTAACAGGTAACAATTACTGATCGTTTATCCTGTCCTCCATGCCCATGAATAAACATTTTTAATCCTTACAAATGCTTGTAAGAATTGTGTGCCTTCCTCATCTTAATTTACACTTCAGCACACCAAGACTTAAATAGATCCAATGATTTGTCTAAGGCATACAGTGGACACTGAGCTCAGTCTAGAATCTGGGTACTTTTTAGTTAGTTCAGAACATACATATTTTAAAATTGTACCGTATATTGTAATATAGCATAAGGAAACACTAAAGCTCTAAACAAAGGCAACTATGTGGTTTCTATTTCCATCTTGACCTCCTCTTACCTTGGGGACCTTCAGTATAATAGCTAATTTACCTGTCATGTCACTTGTCATATCAGTTATCCCACTGGCATCATGAATTGCAGTGGTTACTTTTCTCTTAACTTCAGAACTGTAATAATCACTATTAAGTGAGAGAATGCATGGGAAATATTTAGAAACATCTTTTTCATTGACTAATACTTAAAGTTAACTCTGTCATCCACAATATTAACAACAGCAATGCTGCTTAAAAATATGTAGGCCAGGCTCATATACCAAAAAGCAGATGACCAGAGTCACAGAAAGAATTGATAAATTGAAAGTAAAGCAATAATACTAATTATTAAATTTTTAATGGTTCTCCCCTCTGCCCTGTAAAAATTACTTTCGAGGGACAGATAAATTTCCCAAGTGTAATGATGCCATTGTGGGTTTTTATAGCTCACAGGTGACTTCAGTTGAACCACTTTAGATAAGATTGCAATTATCACATACAAAACACCTGGCCATGTTGCCTGACTAGGCTTGGAAGGAGACAAAAGAAAAAGAATGACAAAAAGGTTTCCATTTATGTCTACACTCACAACCCAGTCCTTATCTAAACTAGCCTTAACCATGAAACCTATAAAATTCCAGCACATAACTTCTTAAAAGTCACTTTCTTTGACTCTACGATCCTTAAAAGTGAGCATTGCACTTAAGACTCAGGAAACATCAAGGAAGAGGAGAAGGAATGACTGTAAAAGTGGGAGGAACCAGAATTCAGCTGTAAATTGGGATGTGCTACAAATGCCAAGGAAGCCCTCCATGAAGTCTCAGCAATATGGCTGCCTTAACAAGACCTGAGTGAGGGTGTGACTTTGTTAAAATGGAAGGGAATTTTTCCTGTGTAGTTCCCACCCTTAGAAAAAGAACTATAGGCAACCAAGGTCCACTGAAAGAGGGAGAATTAGTCTTAGGAAAGCCCCTTAATTGATTATCTAATGCTAGGTGGTTAGCCCTGAAATTTTATGTTCCCAAGCAACACTAAACATATTCAACAGGTTGTATTTACATATTTATATGTTAATGTCTCTTTGTAAGTATGTATATATGGGTACATATAGAGTAAGGGGACTCAAGGGAGGAGTTGGAAGGAGAGGACATAGGAGGAGTTAATTAGAGGAAAAGGAAAGAGGAAATAATAATTTTTTTTGAAAACTAAAATGGAAAAGTTGCAAATATTTTAACTTTAGTGTATAGAAAAATTGACATCAGATATAAATAATGTGTTTTTTAAAGAAAACAGTTCAAAGGATGGAAATATTAATATGTGCAATAACACAATAATTGTGAAAAGGAGTTTAAATGAAATCATAGAGTCAAAACCCTAAACCTTTCACATTATAACTCTGTTTATGTGACAGTTAAGGAATTACATAACCATAGGGATAAAAAACACATCATTCAAGACACTGCGGGTGAGGGTAATTGACTTCAAAGACAAGTGGGAAGTTTTAGGGTAGCAAAAATATTTTGAATCTTGAGCATGGCAGTGCCTATATGAGTTTGTAAATCTGTCGAAATTCTTTGACTCCTGTGATGGATATTTTGATTGTCAACTTTACTATATCTGGAATGAACTATACTCCAGAAATGGAGGGCACACTTGGAATCTGGTTCTTGAGGCAGGAAGACAGCATGCCTTTGATCTGGATCTTGAGGCTCTATGACACATTTGATTCCAGACCTTGAGGCTAGAAGGCATACCCCTAATCTGGGCCACCCTTTTGCTGGAAGCCTATATAAGGACAATGGAAGAAGGAAAGCTTCATTTTTCTCCTGCTTGTCCTTACCTTATTAGCACATCCATTCCAACTGGGACACCCAGCCTCCTGGGACTGAGCAGCAGCTAGATTCTAGAACTTTCCTTTCACATCTAGTCATTGTTGTACTGCAACCTGGAAGTCTTCCCAATAAATTTTCTTACATACATGTACAGAGAGAGAGAGAGAGACTCTCTCTCTCTCTCTCTCTCTCTTTCATTCCATAAGTTCTGTGACTCTAGAGATCCCTGACTAATACAGATTTTGGTATCAGAGTGTTTCTAGAGAAACAGAAGTATCTGGAATAGGCTTCTTAATCCACCTTCAGTTTCTCCAGTCATTTATTCTCCTGGGAGCTCAGAGACTACTGAAAGCCTATTGAGTAAACTGTATTTTGAGCTTAAACAGATAAACACCTTTAATTGTCTTGATTCATCAATATTGAGTGGCAATGGATATAATAATAATATTTTTGAAATTTTTGACAGTTTGGGGAGAAATACAGAAAATGATGCTGCTGGTTGGTTGTTCTTAATATCTCTGGATAAATTGCTAAAGGATAGGAATGAGCTCTATAATAAAACTGACTAACTTCTAAAGACAGTGAAGGACAACAATGAATTTAGTGATCAGTTTGAGAGGCTCTAGATGAAATAAACAGTCTGAAGTTTTCTACTTGTGCCCTGGAAGAGAATCTTATCTCCAGAAGCCACAGAACTCGAGTTGCAGAAAATCAAACTGAAGCCCTCATTGTGAGGTTGGCTAAACTACAACAAAAATTCAAGTCTCAGCCTCAGAGGGTATCAGCAGTTAAGTAGGGGCATTAATTGATAAAGAATGGAATCCTATAACTTGGGAGGGGGATGCGTGGGAAGAACTAATCGAAACTGAGAACTTTTCACCCTCAGCTTCTCAATGGTTTATCTCATCTGAGGAAGGAGTACCCTCAGCCCCAACCCTTAAAACATTGCCTTTTCCACCTTTCATTGAGGAAATTAATCCTTCAGTGTCTGATATACCAGAAGCGACTTTTTTCTGAAGAAAATGCCATGCAGGATAATACCAATGTCCCTCAAGGTTCCCCAATATTTGCCTCTAGACCTATAACCAGACTTAAGGCAAAACAATCTCCTAGAGGGGAGGTAGAAAGTATAGTCCTTGAGAGTGTGCTACAATACTAAGCAGCTTAATGATTTTCCTAATTTATTGAAACAGACATCTGGGGAATATGTGTGGGAATGGATATTAAAGGTACAGGATAAATGGTGGAAGGAACATAAAACCAGTTCAGGCTTAGTTTATTGATATGAGTGCTCTGAGCGGAGATTCTAGGTTTAATATCAAAGCTCACACAGGTTTTTATTTTTATAAAAAGGGTGTGAAAAGCTTGTTTTAATGGTTGGCTGAAGCATTACTCAAAAGATGGCCTACTGAATAGGAGTTGGAGACGCCTGCTGTCTCTTGGCTTAGTGTTGATGAAGGGATTATAAGGCTCAGAGGGATTGCAAAACTAGAGTTACAGAAGTGTGTCAAATCTAATCCTCCACACTGGGAAAGCCCTGAAGACACACCCTTCACGAGTCTTATGGGACACAAAACAATGAGAGGGGCACCAGCACATTCCAAACTTTTGTTGTCACCTTTTTCCTTGTGCCCGACCTTAGGGTTGGAGTTGTTGCTGCTCAGTTGGACAAATTAAATGCAATGGGTTTAGTTGGGCCCCAAGGTGGCAGGAGCCCAGTGGCAGCATTGAATTGCCAGAGGCAAGGTGATAGTAGTTATTATAATGGGCAATGTCGACAGAACAGTGTTCATAATAGCCTAACCTGTAATGGTCAGCTTGGGCAAGGTGAATTTTATAGTGCATGACTCTTAAGGACCTTTGGTACTGGCTAATCAATCATAATGTTTCCAGGCATGAAACATAAGAAACCTACTGCATTTCTGCTTGATCCGTATAAGCAAAAAATTCTCAAAGAAAGAAAGGCTGCATTGGGTCGTGACAAAAGGCAATCTCAGCCAGTGAATCAATGTCCAGATTTGAGCCAGTTTGCAGACCCAGAACCCTTGAATGAAGTGGTAGCCATGTTCCCCTGAGGAAAGATCCTGATAAGACACCTGAAAGTTTTACAGGGACCCTTTCTCCAGTTCCACCCCAGAGGGCCTGAACTCCTTTGCAAGGGTAACTGTACACTGAGGAGTGGGAAACAATCAGAATTCCCTGGTTCTGCTGGTACTAAATCAGGGGGCAACACTGAATCTGGTTGATTCCAATAAACACTGTGGCCTTCTAGTTAAAGTCGGGGTTTATGGAGGCCAGGTGATTAATGTAGTTTTGGTTTATGTCTGACTCACAGTAGGACCAATAGGTCCCTGAATTCTTACTGTGGTTGTTTCTGCAGTTCCAGAAGGTGTATTTGAGATAGATATACTTTGAACTTGACAGAATTCTCACATTGGTTCCCTGACCTATGGAGTAAGGGCTATTACGATTGGAAAGGCTAACTAGAAGCCTTTAAAGTTGCCTCTGACAAAGAAAACATTGAATCCAAAACAGTATGGCATCCCTGAGGAATTGTAGGAATTATTGCTATCTTCAAGTACTTGGAAGATGCAGGGGTGGTGGTTCCCACACCTCCCTGTAATTCTCCTATCTGGCCAGTGCAGAAGACAGATGAATCTTGATAAATGACAGTGGACTATGGAAAACTCAATCTGGTAGCAACTCTAATTGCAGCTACTGTACCAGATGTAGTGTCCTTACCTGAGAAAATTAACACATCTCCTGGTACGTCTGCATGGTGTGTACCTATTGACCCAGCAAATGCTATTCATCTTGGTACAACCAGAAGCAATTTACTTTCAGTTGGCAAGGCCACCAATTTACCTTTCCAGTTTTCCCTCAGGGATGCATTAACTCTTTGGCCCTGTGTCATAACTTAGTTAGAAGGGATCTTGATATCCTTCTCTTCCATACAATATTACACTCATGCACTGTATTGATTACACATGATGATTGGACCAAGTGAACTGGAGGTAGCAACCAACTTTGAACTCATTGGTAACACATATGTGTGTCAGAGGATGAGAAATACATCCAACCAAAATTGAAGATTCTTTTACTTCAGTGAAATTCTTAGGAATCCATTGGTGTTGAGACTTGGAAAGAGCTTGACTGGAAAATTGGTGAGAGAGATATCTGGGGAAGAAATATGTGGATAGATCTCTCCAAATGAGCAAATGATATGAAGATGTTTCTGTCCCATGTAACTGCTCATTAAAAGATAACTTCAGTTGAGGGGGAGTTCAGTAATCATGTAGAAAGGATGACCTATTCTTTGGACAGTCAGCCTCTTTCCTCAGCCATTCCTGTCATTACCTAATGGACCCATGAACAAAGTGGCCATCGTGGCAGAGATGGGGGTTATACATGGGCTCAACAACATGGACATCCACTCTGTAAGGCTGACAAGGCTGCAGTTGCTACTGAGTGCCATGTCTATCAACCACAGAGACTAACACTGAGTGCCAGATGAAACATCATTCACCAGGGTGACCAGGCAACAACCTGGTGGCAGGTTGACTTCATTGGAGCACTTCTTCCATAGAAAAGACAATGGTTTGCTGATGTGGGATGTCCTTCTCTATATGTATTGCTTTTACTGATTGATGAACAAAGCTCTTTAAGCTAATGGTTTACCAGAGTAAAGCCAGGTGGGAAATCCAAACAGAGAGATACAGAGAAATTAGACAGAGCCAAGGAGATGCCATGTAGCTACCGAAGGAGAAGGGTGCCAAAACATTATAGGTAAGCCACAGCCTCATGGTGATATATAGTTTAACATAAATGTACTTATTTAAGATCTAACAGTTAGCTAGGAATATGAATGAGCCATTGATCAAACATTGTTGTAATTAATATAGCTTCTGTGTGATTATTTGGGTCTGGGAGGTGAGGGGAAAAAGTGCAGTTTCTGTTTGCATTTTGTCTTTACTGGAGTAGATACTTATTCTGGTCATGAATTTGCCTTTCCTAAATGTAATGCTTCTGCCAAAACCACCATCCATGGATTTACAAAATGCCTGATCCACCAACATGGTATACCACATATGGAAAACACTTCACAGCCAGAGAAGTGAGACAGTGGGCCCATGACCATGGAATCCATTGATCTTACCATGTTTCCCACCATCCTGAAGCAGATGGTCTAATATAAAAATGGAATGGCCTTTTAAATACACAGTTACAGCACCAATTATGTGGCAGTAACATTAGGGCAATTAGGGCAGGGTTCTCCAGAAGGCATTTTATGCTTTGAATCAGCATGCATAAGATATAACTCTTTTCCCACAGCCAAGAACCATAGGTCCAGGAATCAAGGAGAAGAAAAGAAAAAAGTTCCACTGAATATCACCCTATAGGAAATGTTTTGCTTCCTGTTTCTGCCACTCTAAATTCTTCTGATGTAGAAATTTTGGTTCTAGAGTGGGGAGGTGTAGTGATAAAGGGAGCGGGCCCTGTTTTTTGTCCTGCCCTGCTCCCGCACG
>LOEQ01006251.1:61776-79764 GCA_001685075.1 Bramus lutescens | reverse complement strand
GCTGATGTTAAATGACTTCAGTTTGAATTCCAAATCTCATACTCTTCAGCTTTGTGCTTTGGACAGGTATCTGCATGACTTGTCTAAAAAGTGGATATAATAGAAATGTACAATGTGTAAGTATTTTGTGTGTGTGTGTGTGTGTACACATGTGTATTGTTTGGACATTATCTAGCACAAAATAAGAAGTCTCTATTTGAAATAGTATGAATATATGTACTTATATACATATTCAATAAATTCAGTCACTTCAAACTGATCTATGTATATTTGCATAGAAATATTTAATTTCTGAATTCCCTGAGTTCACAATTGAAAACTCATTAAATAGTAACTTGGTTTACTATATTAAGTACTTAAGATGAAGATGTCAAAAGGTTGCTTCCCAAAACCATGTTACTGGTTTATAATATTGAAGCCGTACAAGTGCTTCCTTGGAAGGCTTGACCAAACAGATATACACATGTCCAAATCTAGGGAAAGCACTTGAAACCAAATAATTCCATCATTTGCATCTCCATATTTACAGATAAGAATTCTTGAATAAACAAATTAAATGAGTTTGAGAATGGTACATGAGCTTCTTCCTCCTATGACATAAATCATGGGAGTTGGCAAGGACCTGCTTGTTGATAGTCAGGGACACATTTTCCTCCAGGCTCCAAAGAGGAACCATCCAGGATGGCTCAATCCAGCAACTACTTGATATACGAGGTGCCACCATTTGCCATCTTAATTTTGACAGTTGTAGCCACAGAGTGCCTCGTTGGTATCATTGCAAATGGGATCGTCATGGCTGTGAATGTGGTCCCGTGGGTTCAGAAAAAGGCAGTTTCCATAAATACTAGAATTCTGCTTCTCCTGAGTATATCCAGAATAGGCTTCCAAAGCATCATCTTGGTAGAAACAACGCTCTCCATACTCAAAGATTCTTTTTATGACAATGTTTCTTATTGTTTCTCCAAAGTAAGTTTCGTATTCTTAAATTATTGCGACCTCTGGTTCACCGCTTTGCTTAGTTTCTTCCACTTTGTGAAGATTGCCAATTTTTCTTACCACCTGTTCCTCAAACTAAAGTGGAGAATTTCTGGATTAATGCCCTGGCTTCTGTGGCTCTCAGTGTTTATTTCACTCAGCTTCAGCGCGTTCTTCTGCAAGGACACCTACACTGTGTATAACAACAGTTCACGAAGTTTCAACATCTTCAACTTCACCTTGAAAGTGTACATGGTTGAGACTAATGTGATCTATGTGGCTTCTTTATTCAGTCTGGGAATCCTCCCTCCTCTAATTATGTCCACTGCAGCAACCACTCTGCTGATTTGCTCTCTCAGGAGACATACCCTGCACATGAGACATAGTGCCACTGGCTCCGGAGACCCCAGCAGGGAGTCTCACATGCGGGCCATCAAGGAAACCAGCTGCTTTCTCCTTCTCTATATTGCAAATGCAGCTGCTCTGTTTGCGTACATGTCCAACGTAGTCAATGCCAGTTTTTTCTGGAGTGTTGTGCTTAAAATTGTCCTGCCTTCCTATCCAGCTGGCCATTCAATTTTACTGATTCAGAACAACCCTGGATTAAGAAGAGCCTGGAAACAGCTTCAGTCCCAAATCCATCTGTATTTACAAAGTAGATTCTGATATCAGCTCCCAAGGAATTCCACACAACACAGACAACCAGCCTCTCACTGTCCTTTCCTAGACCTTTCCTTCTTCTCCAGCTTTCTTCATCCCCTGATGCAAAGTCTCTGTATGGGACTGAAAATCTTTACTCTCTCTAGTGCTTTGTGGGCACAATCTTAGTGATGTTTTACTTATTTTTGTCTTTAACCCTCTCTGCCTACTTCCCCTTCCTCTATCTAAGGACAATGACTCTTGACACCCCCTAAACATTGGAATTCCTAAGGCTAACTTGAAAACACCATCTAATCCGGCTTTGTGTTTCATGGCTATCAATTAAGAATATCTGGTGTTCTAACCCAGAAGTTTTTCTAAGTACTCAGGGTGATTTTGATGTGCAGTCAGAGTTCCTACAAACACCAAAGCAGAAACTTCTTAAACTTATCACTTCACTCTTGCCCTCTCCATCATGTGTCTTTCAACCATGTGGGACTTTTCTAAGCAACATCTGTAAATGCATTTGTGTCCAACCCCCCAAAGTACAAGCTGAATAATGTAGAAAGAGCTTTCAATGATGACAACACAAAGAGCATCCCTCAACTAAAAACTATCATCTAACTTTTTTCTAGATATGTCGCTTTATGAATTTGTGGAAACTTGAAGTACACACAAAGAAAATCTCACTGAAGTGTTGCTCTTAATAAGAAAACCTGCATATTCAAACTACAATATTATTGTGGAATTCAATTTTGTATTTATTTACTATCTGTGTGTGAGTGCATGCAAGTACGCCCTGACATGCATGTGCAAATCAAAAGACAACTTGAAGGACTGTTCTCTCCTTCTACCAAGTAGATTCTGGGAATTAAACTCAGGTCATCAGGCCAAGCAGCAAACCCTAAGTTTGTATTTTTTAAAGGAGATAGCTGTATGTATATAGATTGAAAGAGTTCTATTGTATTATTAAGGAGAAAAAATGAGACTTGTGTTACTCCATTTGCATTTCTGCTTTCACAGAACACATATTTTTGAAGTGTATTTATATTTCTATGTAAAATTCTGGAGTACTGTGGCAAAAATATCAGCAGATGACTTCTTTATCAGATGGAGTCTCTGAGATGCATGATGCATTTGTACTGCATTAGGCCTTTCTGTTATTGTTTGACCTTCAGTCCATTTTAGAAGTCAGGACGGCAAGGATATTCTTCCTGTCTATTCAGGAATTAGTATTACAGATGCAGCAGTGTTTCTCAGTGTGCTCTCAGTGTGCTAGCCTGAATTTTGTGTTTCTCAAGAAAAGATGACATGTGCTGTAAAACCCCAAGGCCATGGTCTTTTCTATGATGCTGTCACAGAATGTGACTAACATTGAGATTTATAATGAACAGAAACATTTGACACAGGGTCTCAAGTTCAGAGAGAGATGTAACATTACAGCTGTATGGTATCACATTCGCCTTTTTACATACATCCTCATGTCCTCATGCTTATACACTTGTTCCTTAAAACTGAGCTACTGCCCTAGTCACCTGCTGCAGTTGGGACATTAATTTAACATATGAAATTTGGGATTCATAGTCAAAACAACACCTAACAACACATTTCTCACTAACCTGTCTGTGAAGACTTTAGTTTGCTAATCAATACACATGTTACTCTCTGCCTGGAAGTTGTAAAATTAATTTCTCCTTTTCACTTTAAATACAGTGCTCTGGACTATGTACAAGGATGGTGCTATGATACAGTGAGAGAGAGACCTTTGCAGCGTCCTGTAGTGAGTTGGGGCCAAACTCTGGCTGGTGACAGAATACACCATGTAGACATAGTATGGGTGTGGAGTTTATTGAGAGGAGTGGAGGGAAGGGAGGGAAGAGAGAGACACAGAGACAGAGAGACAGAGGGAAGAGAGAAGGAGAAGAGAAAGAGAAGTGGGGAGGGAGGGAGACTTGCCTCAGTGGGAAGAGAGATCAGGAGTGAGGGGACCATGTCTCTTAAAGGGACCATTGCACCTGTGTCTAAGTTAGGACCTACTTGCCAAATGCAGAGGGGTATCAGGTTCCCAAGGAGAAGGACAAACTGTACCTAGGTACTAACAGGTGGGAACCAATTTAGAGTGGCTCTGACAACAATTTCTCAACCTTCCGAGGCTTATGGAGGCGTATCTTACAATATTTTTGCTTTATGATGAACCTTACAAGGAAGTAGACTAAGTACAGATAGAGAAGCATTTCCATCAATCTCCTCACCAAACATTCCTCTCTTTTTCTATTTCTATTTTAATTCTTTAATCACTTCATATATTTACATAATGAATTATAGTCATTCTCACCCCTATTAACTTCTCTATTTCCCCTCTCCTTTCACTGAAACCCTTCTTCTGAATAAGCCCCCCTTCCTACTTCCATGTCTTGTGAGTGTGACCTTATTAGAGTTGCTTGCATGAGGCTAAATGGTCATGTGGTCAAATTGCCTTCTAAACACTCATGGGTATCCCTGTGGATCAATACTGTTTCCAGCCTTCCAGGGAAGCTTCTTGTTGTATTGGGTGGCACCGAATGCAGAGGAGTCTCTCTCCTTTGAACTTTCTGATATCTCACTTCCACATACTTGCTTTTGTAAATTGGCTTAAGGAAGCTGTTTTGTTGTTTTTCTGCTTTTTTAAAACTTGAGGTAAAAGTTTTTCATACTGAGGAGTGTACACTGAAGTTTCCAACTAGAAGAGAATCTGTTTATGTGTGGCTGCATGAATATCTAAAACCTGATTGAGACTTCTGTCTTCTGGATACCAAACATGATGTTTCTGATTCACTAACACTATTAGTGTGAGTTTTAGCTATCTGTCTCTTTAGTTTCTATAAACATAATAAAATTATATACTTATACATCAGCTGATCATTAGCTAAAATAAATCCTTTACTTGGTCCTAAGATAAAACTGGTGCTGCATTTAGATAGTCATGTGGAGATGAGAATAAGAAGAAATTGAATTGTCTACTAAAAAATTGAATAATAAAAATGCAACAACAAAATAGCAATAAAAAATGAAGAGTATGGAGTTTACAAGAAAAAGAATTAGTAGGAATGTTGATAAAGTAGTCTAATTCAAGTTAAAAGTCTTAAAGTTACTATCTGCTCATTTTAGTAAGGCTAATTGTCATTCTCAAATTTAGTTCCCTTAAGTATAAATTAAAGGGTTAATAATAAAGATCTCATAGGAAAGCTTATAACAGAAACTAAAATAATGCGTTCATGGTAAGTAGTTGACATGAATTAGCCATTTTGGTAGCTGCTTATCGGGAGCAGCAAATGATACCGAGTCACCAATCACCAGACATTGACCCAAGACAAATTCAGCAGAAAAAAAAAATACCCCATTGTCTATTTCTATGTACAAAGAGCTACGTGAAATAAAGACACTAACTTTTCCTTTCAGGGCAATGACATGGCTATTCCTACAAGCCTCATTTTATGAACTTCATTGTACACGGGCTCCTAAAAGGAGATAAACACAAAACAAACAAAAGATAAGAGCAGCCCTGGGTCTCTTCAGCGAGCATGAATGCTTTGGATGACTTTATTCAGGACAGGTCCTGTAGGTCAGGTTCATGACATGCAATGGAAAACACCAGAGAATATAAGCCATCCTTTAAGGAAAAAGATGATGTTCCCTCTCCATCTCTTGACCCAATCTACAGGATAATTCATAAACATAAGCATCCCCAAACAGCTGAACCGTGGGCTGTGTCAGCCAGTGTTCCTGACAGGCACCATCCTTAATAGCCATCAGGTTGGGGAAACTTTTTTCGTTGACTCTTTTGTGGACTTCCAGGAAGGAAATGAGCTTTCCAAATGAATGTTAAATAAACACTGTTGTTGGTCATTTAAGCCCCACAGAAGATTTTGTTGTTTAAAGAAATAGCGTATTTGGTATTCAAAATAATTGTACACTTCCTTGTATCTTAACTAAACAGATTTTGAATAATATGCTGGATGCTGAGAAAATTTGCAGACATTCTTTACAAATGCTTTTCTGAGGGCATCATTGTCAGGCAGACACTGCAACATCTAATGCAGCCATGGGGAGCTGGACACAGAGCATCTAATGCAGCCATGGGGAGCTGGACACAGAACAGCAAAGCCAGCAGGAGATGCCTGAGAGTCATCACTCATGTGTCACATATCACAATCCTGGATCAAAGAAGACTAACTCCAAGATAGAAATCAAATACATTTTTATAGTTTCAGTACATAAAATTTCCAGCTCTTTGTTTAAGTTTATTCCTAGGTGCTATATTATTTTTGATCCTGTTGTAGTTAGGTCTATTTTTTATTTTTTTCAAGTAGTTTATTGTTGGAGTAAACAGACACTACTGATTTTTGTATGTTGAACTTGCTTACTAGCTCTAGCACATGTAGTGAGACATTTAGGGGTCCATCCATGCCATTCACAAGTAGAGATAATTTTGTTTCATCCTTTTCATGGATAAGTCACCTTCCCTTCTTTTGTTGTGGGTTTGTTTACATTTGTTTAAAGATATTTTCAGATTTTTCTTTTGATTTCTCCTCTGGAACACTGATGACATTTTTAAAAAAATAAGAGATACAAGCAATGAAAACAATACCTGTGCTCTTGGACTGAAATAATTAATTTTGCCCAAGTACCCACATTACTCAAAGCAATCTGCAGATTCAATATGGTTCATATCAAAATCCCAATAACATTTTTACAGAAATAGAAAGGAAAGTTGGGTATGGTGGTCACTTCTGTGATCCTAGCATTTAGCAGCTAAAGCAGAGAAAACTCTACTGGGCTACAGAATAAAATCAGGTCACGAAAAAGGAAAAGAATCTTAAATCCATATGTTACCATGGGAAATCCACATGAGTCAAAGCAATATTAACAAAACAAAAGGGAAAGTAGCATGCTTCATGATTCAAAATTATTACAAGATCATTACAAAAAATATTATTTCAAAATCACAGTAATCAAAGGATAAGGATGTTAAGATCACAACAGCAGTCAACAAAATAGGCTGGAGATCCCAGAAGTCTACTACACATTTATAGAAAACTGACCTTGGACTGCAGGGCAAAATATACAGTAGACAAAGGCTAATGTCTTCAGTAAATAATGCTGAGAAGCTGCATATCCACTGAAAATAAATGAAACTGTTCCTTTATTTTATGCCATATATTTAAAAATTAGCTCAGAATTGATTGAAGACAAATATAAAAACTTAAAGCCTTAAATGCATGCCATGTACAATACAACATGGAAAAATCTTAACGGTGGTCTAGTAATGGATTTTGAGAAAGCATATGAAAACTACAGGCAGCAAAACTTAAGAAAGCAAGTAGTACTACATCAACTAGAACCCCCCACACTAGCAACAGCATCAAAGGGAACAACGCAGGTGAATTGGTGTGGGAAGTCCTTCTGTATATGTGTTCCTTTTATTGGTTAATGAATAAAGCTGTTTCAGCCAGTGGTTTGGCAGAATAGAGCTAGGTGGTAAAGCTAAACTGAATGCTGGAGAAAAAAGGCAAAGTCAATGGAAATCCATGCAGCCACCCAAGGAAACAGACACTGGAACTTTGCCTGGTAAGCCACAGCCACGTGGTGATAAACGGATTAATAGAAATGGATTAATTTAAGATATAAGAGCTAGCTTGAAAGACGCTTAAGCTCTTGGCCAAACAGTATTGCAAATAATATGTTTTCTGTGTGTTTATTTTGCATCTGAGTGGCCAGGAAACAATCAAGTGGCCTCCAACAACGGTGAATGGAAAAAAATATTTGCAAACCATATTACTGATAAGTAGCTAACATCTAAAATATACAAGGAACTCATGCAATTCAATAGCAAAAACAAAACTGAAAAATGAACAAAATATTTAAATGTACTTTTTTCAAAGAAAACACACAGACAGCCATCAGGCATGTGAAAAGGTATTCATGACTATTAATCATCATAGAAATGCAAATCAAAATTTTAGTTAGCTATCATTTCTTAAGTTGGCTTTTTTTTAAAGGAGAAAGAAAAGAAATATTGGTAGGGTATGGAGAAAGTGATTACCATATAATTCTGGTAAAAATGTAAACAGCAGAGTGGTTGCTCAAAAATTTAATAAAAGGGAATCCTGCCATCTATGACAATATGAAATGAACCCACAAGATACTGTTCTAATAGAAAACTGAATATTTATATATAACAAAGCAGGAAGACCATCTGAAGATCTTCATCTCTCCCTCTGCTCCCCAAAATTCAATCCCCCAGTTTCATTTCCTGCTTTGCAGTAGATGAAACTGTCATTGCACTTGCTGCTCATCCCATCCCATCCCAAATGGATCACCCTCCAAACTTTCTTCGCCTGACTCATTGCTTTATCCCAGACCCCAATCTCCAGCAGGTACTCCCTGGGACCCTTTGGCCATTCCATCCAGGTCAGCAGGTAGGCAAATAGCAGATATTCAGATTTCCACCCAGGCCTCAAATCTAATGACGCAATCTCATCACCAGCTCTGTAGCAGGATGTCTGCTACAGTCTCCTCTTCCTCTCTAACCCTATCTCCAATGGATCACACAGATCTTCACCTCCAAACTGTCATGCTCACATCGACTGCTTTCTTCTACCACCAACACCAGCAGGTACTCCCTGGGAACCCACGGGGCACTCTGGCCAGGGAGGCATGTACACTGACCGCAGATATTCACCTCTCCCTCAATTCTTCCAAGGCCAATCCCCCATTCCCAGCCCCAGCTCTGTAGCAAACCACTTGCTAGAGACTCTCCTCATTATCTGTTCCCATTCCCAGGGAACTAAGTAGATTCTGGTGGGATACCCTGTTTCCTACCTTCTGTGAATCCCATAGGCACCTCCCTGTCCTTCTTCATTCCCAAGTGTTAGTCCCCAATTCCTAGACACACATTTCACCTGTAGTCCTTACAAATGAGGGTTCCAGAATAATTTCCTATGAGGAAATACACAGAAACCACACTCTTCTAACAACC
Source organism: Bramus lutescens (assembly GCA_001685075.1). Classification (NCBI taxonomy): domain Eukaryota; kingdom Metazoa; phylum Chordata; class Mammalia; order Rodentia; family Cricetidae; genus Bramus; species Bramus lutescens. The sequence continues at coordinate 71,132 of LOEQ01006251.1, read as the reverse complement.
AGAGAGGGTAACAGAAACAAACAAACAAAACAAAGACAAAACCAGGTATCAGCACCTAACATTACAGTCTGTCCCAGATGCCCAGACTCCAGCCAAAAATAATAATAATAACAACACAATCAATAACAGCCAGGACAAAATGTCTCCACAAGTTCCCAGCAACCCTGTCACAGCAGGCCCTGAAAATTGAAAATAACTGAAGCATAAGAAAAAGACCTGAAAATGACTTTTATAAATATGATAGAGGTCCTTAAAGAGGAAATTAATAAATCCTTTGAAGAAATCTATGAAAACATAAACAAAGAATGGTGAAAAAGACTAGAATGTAGAAGTATAATCAATAAAAAATTAAACTAAAGGAAATATGGAAATAAAAATTTAAGAATTCAAACAGGAACCTCAGAGGTAAGCCTATCAACAGAATACAAGAGATGAAAGAAAAAAGTCTCAGCACTGAAGACATGATAGAAGAAATGGATACTTAAGCCAAAGAAAATGTCAAATCTAAAAAATAAAATTCTGGAACAAAACATTTGAGACACTATGAAAAGACAAAATCTAAGAATAATGGGAGCAGAGAAAAGAGAAGAAAGCCACGTAAAAGGCAAAGAAAATATTTTCAATAAAATCATAGAAGAAAATCTCACTAGCCTAAGGAAGAAGTACATGAAGACTATAGAACACCAAACAGACCAAACCAGAGAAAAGCACTCTCAGCACAAGATAAAACACTGAAAGTACAGAGCAAAGAAAGAGTATTAAGAGCTTCAAGGGTAAAGGATCAAGAATTGTATCAAAACAGACCTCTTAGAATAGCACCTGACTTCTCTTTTTTTAACAATTAGGTACATTATTTTGTTGTATGTTATATTTATTAATAATTTAAAATCAAATTTAGAACAGGACATATTTGTACTAATTTGTATAAGTGTCTACCCACATACACAAACACTAATATAATCACATAATCACTTTATAATTACAAAGTTAAAATTTTAAGGTATGATTGAAAGTGATAGAAAATTAGGATTTGAGTCAGTGACAATTAAGTAAGAGCTACCTTTTGTAATTCTCTCTCACGCCCTCTCTTTCTCTCAAACTTGTGTCCTTCTCTCATACATACATCCTGACCACAGCTCCCCCTCCCTCCACACCTCCCAGTGTCTCCCCCTCTTGCCCTACCCCCATTCAACTCCTGCTCCATTGTGTTGGTTCCCTTAAAAAAAGCCTCCAAGGATATCCACTGAACATGGGCTAATAAGATACAATAAGACTGGGCACAGACCCTCATTCTTAGGAGTACCACAAGAGCACCAAGCTACATAACAATCAGGCATATTCAGAGGACCCAGCTAGCTGATTTCTCAAAGAAAACTCTAAAAGCCAAGGAGGCCTGGAAAGATGTTCTAACAACTCTAAGGGACCAGAGATTCCCAGCCCAGACTACTATATCCAGCAAAATTTCCAATCACAATAAATGGAGAGAATTATACTTTCCTTGAAAAAAAGCCATGTCTATAAATCCAGCCCTACAGAATGTGCTAGAAGGAAAGCTCCAATCTAAACATGATAGCCACAGCCAAGAAAACACAAGCAATAAACAATCCAAGGTCAGAAAATCACAAATACATACCACTATTGCCACCACCAAAACAACAAAAACAAAGTAACAGGAAGCAAACAAACACTGGTTATTTTGATATCTCTCAACATCAATGACCTCAATTTCCCAATAAAAAGACATAGTCTAACATACGAAAATCTGTCAATATAAGTCACCAAATAAACAAACTGGAAAAAAAATCATGATCATCTCATAGATGCTGAAAGGGCATTCAACAAAATACAACATCCCTTCATGATAAAGGTTTTGGAGAAAGCGGGGATATAAGGAACATACCTAAGCATAATAAAGGCAATATACAGCAAGCCAATAGCCAACACCAAACTAAATGGAGAGAAAATTAAAGCAATCCCACTGAAATCAGGAACAAGACAAGATTCTCCACTCTCTCCATATCTATTCAGTATAGTACTAGAAGTTCTAACTAGAGCAATAAGACAACAAAAGGAGATCAAGGGGATATAAATCAGAAAAGAAGAAGTCAAACGCTCACATTTGCTGATGATATGATAGTTTACATAAGTGACCCAAAAAAAATCTACCAAGGAACTTCTACAACTCATAAACACCTTCAGTAATGTAGCAGGATACAAGAATAACTTGAAAAAATCAGTAGCCCTCCTTTGTACAGATGATAAATGAGCTGAGAAAGAAATCAGAGAAACATCAACCTTCTCAATAGCCACAAATAACATAAAATATCTTGGAGCAACTTAAACCAAACAAGTGGAAGACCTGTATGACAAGAACTTTGAAGAAAGAAATTGAAGAAGACACCAAAAAATGGAAAGATCTCCCATGCTCTTAGGTAGGTACAATTAATATAGTAAAAATAACAATCTTACCAAAAGCAATCTACAGATTCAATGCAATGCCCTTCAAAGTCCCATTAAAATTTTTCACAAACCTTGAACGAACAGCGATGTGGAATTCCTCCTGTAAGCTGTGAATGCTGTTGATTAATAAAGAAACTGTCCTGAGCCCTTAATAGGGTAGAGTAGAGCTAGACAGGGAAAACTAAACTGAATAGTGGAAGAAAGGAGGCAGAGTCAGGGAGAAGCCATGGAGACAGAAATGTTGGAACCTTGCCGGCAGGCCACAAACCTCATGGTAAAATATAAAATAATGAAATGGGTTAAATTAAGATGTAAAAGCTAGCCAATAAAAAGTTAGAGTTAATAGGCCAAGCACTGATTTAATTAATACAGTTTCTGTGTGGTTATTTTGGGAGTCTGGGAGGCCAGAAAATGAACAAGCAGCCTCCTACTACAGAACAGTACTCAACTTCATATTGAAAAGCAAAGAATCCAGGCTAGCCAAAACAATCCTGTACAATAAAGGAACTTCTGAAGGCATCACAATCCCTGGCTTCAAACTCTATTATAGAGATACAGTACTGAAAAAAAAAAACTGGTATTGACATAAAAACAGACAGGAGGACCAATGGAACCAAACTGATGACCCAGATATTAATCCACACACCTACAAACAACTGATTTTTGACAAAGAAGTAAAAAATATCAGATGGAAAAAATAAAGCATATTCAACAAATGATACTAGCATAACTCAATATCAACATGTAGAAGAATGAAAATAGTTGCATATCTATTGCCACACATAAAACTTGGTCCAAATGAATCAAAGACCTCAACTTAAAACCAACCACACTGAACCTCATGGAAGAGTAAGTGGGAAGTACACTTGAATACATTGGCACAGGTGACCACTTCCTAAATATATTACCCCAGTAGCACAGACAATGAGAGCAACAAATCATAAATGGAACCTCCTGAACCTGAGAAGCTTCTGAAAGCAAACAACATAGTCAACAAGACAAAATGGCAGCCTAAAGAATAGGAACAGGTTTTCACCAATCACACATCAGACCGAGGGTTATCTATAAAATATAAAAAGAACTCAAAAAATTGATCGTCAAAAGAAGAAATAATTTAATAAAAAATGGGGTACAGACCTAAACAAAGAACTCTCAACAGGTGAATCTAAAATGGGTGAAAGACACTAAAGATAATGTTCAACATCCTTAGCCATCAAGAAATGCAAATCAAAACGACTCTGAGATTCCATCTTATACCTGAAAGAATGGCCAAGATCAAAAACACTGATGACAGCTTATGCTGGAGAGGATGTCCGGTAAAGAGAACACTCCTCCATTGCTTATGGGAATGCAAACTAGTACTACTGCTTTGGAAATCAGTATGGCAATTTCTCAGAAAATTAGGAAACAACCTACCTTAAGACCCAGCAATATCACTTTTGGGTACATACTCAAAGGATGTTCAATCATACCACAAGGACAAGGGCTCAACTATGTTCATAGAGCAGCATTATTTGTCATAGCTAGAATCTAGAAACAATCTAAATGCCCCTCAACTGAAGAATGAATAAAGAAGAGGTGGTACATTTACACAGTGGAGTACTACACAGTGGAAAAAAAATAATGGCATCTTGAAATTTGTAGGCAAATAAATGGCTCTAGAAAACATCATATTGAGTGAGGTAACCCAGACCCAGAAAGACAAATATAATACATACTCACTTATAAGTTACTTTTTAGACATAAAGCAAAGAAAAACCAGCTGACAATTCACAATCTCAGAGAACCTAGACAATAATGAAGATCCTAAGAGGGACATTTATGGATCTAATCTACATGGAAAGTAAAAAAATACAGGCTCTCCTGAGAAAACTGGGAGCATGAGGATCATGGGAGAGGGCAGAAGAGAGGGGAGCAGAGAGAAATATATAGTTCAATAAAAGCAATAAAAAACATTTAAATGTCAAAAAAAGATCAGGAATACAGAAAAGAAAAAACATATGAAAGAAAACTTCTTTCATTAAAAAAAGGCACAGTCCAACAGAATGTCTGTAAAAACAAAATCCATCCATCTGCTGCATCCATAAACATACCTTAACATCAGGAATAGACATCACATGGAGTAAAAGATATTTCTAGTAAATGGACCTAAGAAGCAAGCTGGTATAGCCATTTTAATATCTGACAAAATTGACTTTAAACCAAAGCAAATCAGAAGAGATGGGGAAGGACAGTCCATGCTCATCAAAGGAAAACCCACTAGGAACACATTTCCACTCTCAACATATATGTACCAAACGCAAGAACACCCAAGTTTGTAAAAGAAACACTACTACAGCTTAAATCACATGCTGACTCTCACACACTGATAATAATATTCAGATTAATAAAACTAGAAAATCTAGAGAATCATAAAAACATACTTTGAAAACCTGTACTTCATCAAGTTGGAAAATCTAAAATAAATGAATAATTTTATTTATAGGTACCACTTACCAAAGTTAAATGAAGATCAGATAAGAAATTTAAACAGACTTATAACCCCTAGTGAAATAGTGTAATTAAAAGTCTCTCAACCAGAAAAGCCCTGGGCCAGACGGTTTTAACACCGAATTCTATTAGACTTTCAAAAAAAGAGTTAAAGCCGGTACTTTGCAAGTTATTCCACAAAACAGAACAGAAGGAACATTACACAAGGACAGTCACCCTGATGGCCAAACCACATAAAGACCCAACAAAGAATGTGAATTACAGACCAATTCCCCTTACGAACATAGATGCAAAATTCTCAATAATTTATTTGTAAACCAAATCCAAGAACATATCAAAATGATTATCCACCAGGATCCATCCAAGAGAAAAATAAACAGCACAGTCATAAACTCTGTCATCCACAATGGTGTCCTGCCTGAAAGACAGTGTGGTGGTGGCACCAAACAATATCTGATTTGACTTAAGGCTCACTCCACAAAATGGAACCCATTCCCAACAATGTTTGGGTGACTAAGAACTTGAAATTACATAGCCCGGGAACCTAAGGTAAAAGTAGACATTGCTATTCAAAAAAAGGGGGACTTTAAATGACATTCTTCTATTCTCATAGATCAGCACCTAACTAAGCCATTATCAAAGAAGCTTCCTCCTGCAGCAGATGGGACAAATACAAACACCTTCAACCAGACATTAGGCAGAAAGTAAGAGAGATATTAGAACATTCAGGCCTAAATGTGATATCTCCATCAAACACTTCACATCATGGCACAGGGAAACCCACAGAAGAGGAGTCAGAAAGAGTGAAAGAGCCAGATGTGGTAAAGGACACCAAGAAACAAGGCCTGCTATGTCAACATGATCAATGCACATAAAGAACTCATAGAGACTGAGGTGGCATGCACAGGGCCTGCACAAGTTTGCACCATTTGGGGTCCTATAGTTGAAAGGAGAAGTAGACACAATACTAACCCAGAAGCCACCTCTAATTGATAATCACTTGCAAATGAAAATTTAGTTCCTCCCAAGAGAATCTCACTCAGAAACAAACTACTCTTAAGGGTAGGCTACATGCCTAGCAGCAGATGGCCAACAGAAAATGAATTCAGTGGAATCTTGGGAGATTCCTTGTCTTGCAGTACTGTGTCAGGGCTTTTCTTTATCTCTCATTTTATCTTATCTTTTTTATATTTTGGTTTATTTTATTTTATTTGTATATTTTTCTTTTTTTAAATCTGGACTTCCTTTGTATGTATATTATAGCTTCAGCTTAGTGGTTCTTTCTTTTTTTTTTTTTTTGAGATTCCTGAGTTTAATAACAAATGAGTCTTTGTTTCTTGTGCCTTTCTCTTGGACTCTTTTTTTTTAACAACTGCAGAACATTTCTTTATTATTTTCACTAAGACTTTCCCAGAGGACATAACTAAGCTTGTCACCACCCCACCCCCCACAAGGGGTTAGCACACTCACTGCTGTAAAGCAGGCACCAACAGTTTCAAAGACTGGAACCATCCTTAAATGGCAAAGAACACTTTCTCTCTGAATTATCATAAAAACGTTTAAGTAAAAAAAAAAAAGAAAAGAAAAAGAGTAAAGGGGCAATAATGGTGGTTTTCAGAATGAAAATATCATTCATGTTCCGTGTCATACATTCAATCTAGACCTAGCGTAACAAAATGGAGACAGGATTACTATCATACAAAATGTTCACTACAGCACGCTGTATGCACCTGTTACAAGCCCACCCCAGCCCCTAATGCTTCCGACTCAACTACTTCCCAGCTTGTTGGGCCTGTCGACGAAGGAGCACGTAGATCTTCTCTTTGATCCAGTCTTTGTTATAAGGCTGGTATGTCTGTGTATCAGCTCGGTAACTGTAACTCGATTTGACAAGCTCTTTTGTCCTCCAAGACAGCTGAGATCTGTCAGATCATCAATAACATCAAACAACTGACTGATATCGTATGTGATGGAGGGGCTGTTGGGATTCATTCTCTCCAGATGTTCTTCATACATCTTACAAACACCTTCCGTGCACTCATTCACAGACTCATAGTCGGCATAAGCCCTGCCTTCTGGCCTCTTGGTAGGCTGTACCAGCAAAATGGTGTGAGACATCTCGTCAGACGCTTTGCTGCAGCCGCTGCTTGCTGTAGGTTTTTAAATTTTATTTATTTATTTAAGAATTATCAGCACCAGACAATGGTGGTGCACACCTTTAATCCCAGCACTTGGGAGGCAGAGGCAGGTGGATCTCTTGAGTCTGAGGCCAGCCTGGTCTACAAATTGAGTTCTTGGATAGCCAGGGCTGTTATACAGAGAAACTCTGTCTCAAAAANAGCCTTCTCTTGGACCCTTTTCTTTCTGCTTGTTTTGTCGAAGTCCGATGTATTAGTCTTTGTTTTATCTTATTATATGTTATTTAATTATTATCCCTTATAAGTGTGTTTGTTTTCTAATGAGGGACAAAAAAAGGAGTCATCCGGTATAAAGTGCAGGTGCGGAGGAACTGGGAGGAGTAAAGGGTGTGAAAACCATAATCAGTATATATATGTGAGGAAAAATCTATTTTCAATTAAAAAACAAAGAAAAATAAATATTACATGAGCCCACTTCTATTACAAATTGCAAAATGGTCAAACTGATTTTGGAAGCAAAGACGGAAACATTTAGAGGCTAAGTAGAGAAATTTGAATGCTACCCGTCAAAAGGCAGAAGGTCTCAGCTCTAGAAAAACAAATCGAGTGGTTTATTTCAACGTAATGTTATGAGGTACTTTGTTGTGTGTTCAAAAGATTGTTAATGGGGTGGGTATGATATAAGTGTTATCACCAGAACAGTGGGAACTGAGAAGTTTACAGAGAAGATGGTTCTGATTGTGGCAAAGTATATGCTAATCATTTTGCAGATTATATTTATCTTTAAATTCATCAAGATTTATACATTAGAGGTGTACACTTTTAAGTCAATGGTATTTTGATTTGTAAAAGTCAAATCCAATTATTCTCTCACACTCTCACCATTTACTCATAACTAGCATCCAGGAACTTTCTCAACGCCCATCATTTCCCATTTCTGTGTCAACAAATGAGACATAACCCTCATTCATATTTATCATTGTTGGAAGTTCTTGCACTGGATGTCTGGGTTACATTTTTTACATACTTTCCAAATAGCACGTCTTGCTAAGACTTTAATAAAATATTTAGTTAAGCAGCTGTAGAGAGTCCCCCAGGAAGTCTTTTACGACTAAGGAATCTTCTTGTCCTGTGTCTAACCCTCCTCATACACACTGGCATTTCAGGAAAAACTGGGCCACATGGACATTGTTGTTTTAAAAAAATAAAAAGTTCACAGGATTTTAAGCCGAAAGAAAGAAAAGCAAGTCACGGCCCACTAGCCGTGAATATCCCAATCTAAAATTCATGAGCGCAGTTTAGCACCTATCAATCAGACGATGATTTTTCTCAGCTCTGAAGTTTTTCTTCTACTTTCACAAAGTAATTCCTCTTTCTCCTCTTCATCCAGTGTAACCACTTGAACTGCTTTTGCTCTGATTTATGGCTTCCTGGATTAAAGAGTTTGTCTTTCATCTTTTTTCTTAACCTTTTCATTTTTAATTTTGCTCTATGTAAAATGAAATCATCCTGAATTCCTTGTATATTTATTATCAGCACATACTAATTTTGAACTTTTCTTTAAGATCTATTTGTTTCTTCTTTATTTTAAATAATTTTGTTTAAAATATTTAAGTATTTCAGTAATAAGTTCAAATAATGTTTTAAATAATACTTTGTCTGCTTTCTCTGAGGATATAAGTGTATGTTCTAAGTATTCCTCTTTGATCCTCATTTCTTCTGGATCACTTATTTTTAATATTTATCTTGATTTTTCTCTTTCACCTGTCTAATTTGTTCTATTTCTGTTAAGTTTTTTATTGCTATTTCATGAAGAAAAGCAAAAGGCCATCCTGGGTAAGGAGGTGTAATTCCCCAGTGGTTCACTCTTCTCAGTGGGAAGGCTGATTGGGAGCTTAGTGTCACCCCTGGATCGTTCCTGTGACAGGCTCATATTTTAGATATATGGGTATGAAATCTAAAGTATACTAAGAAGATCTTTGACTCATATGTATGCACTTGTGTAGGGAGGAGGCTGCTAGTTCATTCCCAGCTGCTCAGATATGAAATAATCACACAGAAACTATATTATTTGCAATACTGTTTGGCCAATACTTTAAGCATATTGCTAGATAGCTCTTATATTTTAAACTAACCCATTTCTACTAATTTGTGTATCACCATGTGTAGCAATGAGGAGAGTGGAGGCCTGCTTTTCGTCCTGCCTGGCTCCCATATGGCTAGCTTATACCCTGAAATAACAACATATAAATTGTATTCATTTAAGCA
>LOEQ01006251.1:38516-56107 GCA_001685075.1 Bramus lutescens | reverse complement strand
GATAGATAGATAGATAGATAGATAGATAGATAGATAGATAGATAGATATAGACTTTGCATTTTAATATTCATGACAGCTGTCCTAAAGTACCCCATTCATGATGGACACATTTACACTATCATGCAAGTCATTTATGAAGAGAGAGCAAGATGGTCACTTCTGAGAATGACACAACACAGAAAGCACATCATTCTTGCCAAACATGCAACCATGGAGCAAAAAGAGTTAAAGCTACCAAACAAGAGCTGAGAAGAAGACCTCACCCTCAAAGAGAAATGGGGACAGAGGCCATAGGGCAGGAAAGAAGTAAAAATTTCAATACCCAAGGAAAACTAATTGGTAGATTTGGGGGTAGAAAGAGTCTACATTACAAGGGTCCTGAGCTAAATGGAGGCCAAGAGGACTGGTTACCCTCCTGGTGGTGCTCCTGCACCACAATCCTGAAAGGTACTGAGCACCAGAGTAGCTTCCCTGCCTTCTTGGTCACAAACCAGAGAGTCTTCCCAGAGACTCAACTGTCCTTTCCCCTCCTGCTTCCCTCACTTCTTATCCTCCTTCCCTTCCTCTTCCCTTCATCTCTCCTTTCCTTCTTAACTTCCGTTCTTCCTTCCTGACATTTTCCCCTCCTTCTTTCCCTCCTTCATTTCTTCCATGAAACATCAGTAGATACATTCTAATTTTTAAAATGAGACGATTTTTGAAGTGAAAGTAGGGGACAGCAAGATGGTTCCAGTGGGCAAAGTCACTGAGATCTATTGCTAGAAACCTCACAGTGGGAACAGACCAAGTTGTCCTCTCACCTGGGCATGCTATAGCACATGAAAGCACACATCTCACACACACAGTTGGGGGAATAAGCTTAGCAAATGTTTAATATTCCCAAGTAGGCAGTAATGACTGAGTGCACTGAGCAAGGCAGACTCTAGCTTCAGTTAGGGACTTCAGGACACCTGAACAAGCTATTTCTACCCATTCCCTTTCTTGGCCAGATAATCTGTTCCCCCAGAGGTAAGAACAGAAGCACTGCCTTCATTCCAACAGCCACGGTGCACCTGCTTTGGCACTTTAAGGGTCCGTTGCTATTTCTGAACAGGAATCAGGTTAGTCCTACTTAACTCTCTTTGCTCCCCCTAAAAACCTCATCTCACTTCACTTTTCATGTAAGAACTGTTAATAGAATGATGTTACTAGAATGGTGAAAATAATAATAGTAACCATTAATAAAAGTCATTTTGAAATTATTAAACTCACATACAGATATATCACACATAATAAAAACCACAGGCAAGTTGGTTTTAGTCTAATGGTTGCCATATATTATTTTAGCTTCTTTTGGTAAATTCCTCTACTGTATCCCTTGGTCACAGTAGTACAGGATGAGGTTGGGGAGAAAGGATTCTGATTTACCTATAAGGGGACAGTGTTGGGCTTGTATCCTATTGGTGTCCTCAAGAAACCCACAAAAATTTTCTGTTTATAGCTTGAGAGTCTAAGCAAGTCATCTCTTTATGCATTGAGAAGCATTTGGAGGCTCGGTTCTGAGCTACAGAGATTCAGGCTGTTCACCTTCCCCTCAGTAGCCATATGCCCCAGCATTTCCTGCCAGCATAGATTTAAATACTGTCTCCTTGTTCTTCCTTTCTGAGCGGGCTGGTAGTCACTAGTCCTGGCTTCTCATTCTTCTCCCACTCCCTCTTCCTTCCTCTTACCTCTTTTCTCAAATAACTAAATAACAGAAACATACATAGTATTTCTGGGGAAATGGGGAAAACCAGGAGCTTCCAAGCTCCCAACAACCTGCCACTCTGTAAGAAGAAATGTTCCATTCTGTGGCTGTTTCAATAGAACTTCGAAATCCCCTTTGTCTCCAAAATAGCACCCTCCAGGTTTATCGGAGTACCCGGATTCTAGGGGGCACTACGAAGAGTAAGTTTCTCTACACCGTTGCCTAGGATTCTCTCTTCAAGAATGCCTCTCTCCAACCGTGAGCAACCAACCTGGTAGAGCCTATAGCTCTCAGACAGGTCAGGAATTTAGACAACATGATTTTCAGGTTAGAAAAGTTTAGTCCTCTTTTAATTTTGTTTTAATGACCATTACCATTACCAACATTCTCTGCTGCTATACCAGACCCACAGAACGCCATTCTACTTCCAGCAATAATAAAGACTGAAGTAGCGTTTGCTTCTCCCTATTCTCCTTGCTCAAGTACACCAGTCCCTCTGAGGATGTGGGGTAGAGAAAGAAAGAAGGCCCTCATGGACATACATAACTACAGCATGGCTAGTCAATACTGACTGTGGTAGACAAAAGATTGTATGTCCCCAAAGATGCCAACCATTTAATTTGTGCCACATGTGGCCATGTCCACAGGCCCAGTGAAAGGGTATTTGCAGATGTGATTAAACAGAGAACTGTGCAATGAGAAAACAACCCTGGATCATGGAGGGATGCTAATATTACCCAAAGTATTTTTTAAAGTGGGGAGAGGCAGAAGGATCTGCATCCAAAAGGAGGTGTGACAATACAATCAAAGGTCAGAGTGGTGCCCCTGCTGGCTGAGAGCCAAACTAAGGAGTGCAGGCAGCCTTGGGAAGCCAGGAAGGGCCAGCAAAGGGATTCTCTGGAGAGATCTCCAAGAGAACACAGCCCTTCCAGCAGCTTGACTTCCAAACGATCTGATATAATAAATTAGCAATGCTTTATTCTGCCAAGCTCTCTGTTACTTTATTATAACTGCCAAGGCAAACTAATGCACTTACTCCCTTGTGTGATACTTGATGGATTTTCCAGACCCCCAGCAACACTTTTGATAGAGCAGCTTTCTTCAAAGCGGAATTCCTCAAACATGAGCACTGTTTGACACCCCCAAGTGGGCATTTCTAATGTATGAGGACATCCAAGGAAATCATGACTTGGGAAATGCTTGAAGCATTAAGTGGACACACACCAAGCTACTGCTGAACACCCTGCAATACACTGGAAGCCCCAGAGCAAAGAACTGTCTGAACTAAGACTCTAGGACTGCCAAGATTGAAAAACTTTTACTAAAGCAAGAAATAAACCTCTTTGACCTCTTGTAAATCCCGTTCCTCTTCAGTACAAAGCTCCATTAGAGTCTGTCAAAAAAAAAAAACCCTGAACCTAGTTTAAGATTTAGCTCAGTTGGTAAAGTGTTTGGCTAGTATGAATGGAGAAGCCCTCGATTCAGTCTCCAGCACAATGTAAAACTAGGCATGGTGGAATGCATGTGTAATCCCAGAATTTAGGGCATAGAGACATCATGAGATCAGAAATTCAAAATGAGCTGAACCTCATTAACTTCTTCAGTGGCTACTTGGAGAGTAAAGCATTACCTACACATTCCAGAACAGTCAAAGTTCAGAAAACCTTCTCTCTCTCTCTCTCTCTCTCTCTCTCTCTCTCTCTCTCTCTCTCTNTCTCTCTCCCTCCCTCCCTCCCTCCCTCCCTCTCTCTTTTTTTCTGGAGGGTTGTATGAGAATTAGATTCTTTCTGGGGATGAGCAAATGGTTTGGTGTTTAAGAACACTTGCTGCACTTACAGAGGACCAGAATTCTGTTCCCAGTAAGCATGTCATTACATCTAATGCTCCCAATTGCCTGGAACTCCAACCCTCTTCCATCTTCTATAGGCACTAGCATGCATGCACACACAGGTACACATACAAGCATAAAATAAATATTTCTTAAGACTTTGATTCTCTAGTTCAGAATTTGGAGTTCTAGATGTCATTATGTTACCGTATTTTGAGCACACACTATAGTATGAAATACCTGCAATTTACAAAGCACTGCTCATCACAAGCAATAAGTAGTGTACTGATGGATATGCTACCAGCTCGTTGGCACAGTGCCACGTGCACATACGTCAAGGTGTCACACTCATTCTACTCCCTATGCTGTCCCAGGCATCTGAGGACCTCTTCCTTCAAGATTCACCAGACTAGTAAAGCATCAACCTCTATATGGATATCACCCTCAAAAACAAGGCAGTGCTCCTCAAACAGGGCACTTTGTTCCCCAGTGGATATTTGGCAGTGTCTAAAAACATTTTAACTTTTTATAATTTGCCCATGAGTAGTTATTTCCATGAGATCTGGTAAAGGAGAAAGTCAAAATTTAAAAAAAAGAAATAGATTCTATTCCCATAAGAGAAAAAGGAGAGGTTCGGAAAGTCACGGAGCTATTGAAAAAAAATAGCCTTAAAGTGTGGAGGAAAAAGAATGTGTTAACGTACTAATAAGAAGTGAGCCAAACAGAACTGTAGGCATGAGGCTCCTTGGTTGAAGCGAGGGCAGACCAGAAACTGCATTCAGAAAGTATGTGAGAAGTGGGAAGACCTTCCCTCAGGACAAGCTCTCACAAGCCTCAAGTCCAGTGTTGGGGTTTGGGGAGAGAGCGATTCCTCCAGGACATGGGCTAGAGGTGACTAAGAATCAGATGAGTCATCTTTATGATCCCAAGGGCAGCAGCCAGGACCCCATCTTAAGAGAGAACCTATTGTTGGCTAGAAGTAGCATCCTACACCAATAATTGCAGCACTTGGGATGCAGAGATAGGAGAAGCAGGAGTTCAAGGTCATCCTTGGCTCCGTAATAAATTTAAGGCTACCCGGGGCTATGTAAGTAAGATACTCAAGAGGGAGTGGGTATCCTGCTGTCAAGAACTAAACTACCACAGGACCTTAAAACACAGGACAAACACAGATGAGGGCTCCTCAATTTAGCCTGCTACAGCTCCCAAATAAGCGAAGGTCCATGAAGGCAACTCTGGAGAGTAGAAGGACCAGCGGCCAATGAGTCAAACTGTAGATGGCGGGAAGCTTGTCTCAGGCAGGAAACTCTATAGAGACAGAGAGGCCCATAGTCTGTCTAGGAGCAGTTCTCATTATCTGAGGATGGCTTGGAGTTTGATAGCTCTTAGCCTGAGAAGAGGAGGTGAAGCCACCCCTTAAGCCACCCACAGACCCTGAGAACTCTGAAATCATAGTTGATATTCATGGCTGCATCTATGTGCAATGTGATTAATACTCAGGGTGTCTTGAGAAGCGTAAACGGGTCCTCCATCTGTACAGATCTCATTTCACACAAGGAAAACACATTTGGGAGGTAGTCCAGGCTGGAATGTTAGAAGGCTTGGAAGAGGAAAGAACCTGCCCAGACCACAGACTGCAGCTCCAAGTGCCACCAACAAGAGGCTCCTGGTACACAAGAAAGGGAGGTAACAAGGGGGAGATAACTGATCCACATGGGACATGTGTAGCAGTCTCAGCCATAAGGAATCCATGAGCTCAGTTAATCAGTCTACACATGTAACTGATACTGTCCATTTTCTGAGGATCCGGGAAGAAAACACTCGGACGTGCCATCATTTGCTTTCTGTCTTCTGTGCTTCCTTTCCTCCTTTTTACTGAACTTCAGCATCATTTTCATTGTATTGTCTTTGGGAAATGCTGTGCTTCCACTTCCTTATCCACTATACAGTGCTCTGATACTGTTTATATCTTCATATTCACTGCTCTTTCCGTGGTGGTTTTCTTATCGCTTCATCATCTCCTTTTATTTTCTCTATGTATCTTTTTAAAATACACTTTTATAATATTTTTATTTCTTTTAATGTAACTTTCTAAAACTGCTTTTGAACTTGCTCATTGTTGGAACTCCTTTCTGGTTTCTTGGTTTTTTTCTTCCCTCCATCATAGTAATTAATCTCCACTCCTTTTAACCTTTGCTATTTTTCCTTAACTTTGTTCTCTATTTCTCCCCCTCCTTTCTTCCTTCCTTCATCTCATTCATAAAAAATTTATAACTCTGTAGCACAACTCTACAGCAGTGTTTACATTTTCTATTTTTGTAATTAGTGATGCTAGGGGACTTTAAGCCATCTTAAGTTTATCCCTATACAATTTGATGTGGGGCTATCACAGTAGTTCCTTTTTCTCCTCCATGAGTCGTCCTGGGATTAAGTCCTCGGGAGTTGCTTCCTCAGTAAGAAGAGTCACAATAAATGGAAACAAGACCCAAAGCAGTAGGAAACCCAGTCACGACACAGAAACTCCAGGAACATGGAAAAGCAAGACTGCATGACTGCTCTGACTAACAGCTCCTGAACTGCTGAACTCAGGCATGTTGAAACACGTAAATTACTACAGGAATGGTTCAGAATTTCCTGTTTAAAAAAAATGGATGACCTTAAACAGGAGGCTTATTGTAAGGTGAGTCCACCAGAACACACTAAACTGAGACTCTAAAGCCAAGAAGAAAGTATTGCCAGACAGAGGATGCAAGGGGAACTTGCCCAAATCACGCAACCTCAAGCCTTATATCCCTTTTATGCACAGAAACCACATCCTATTTGTCATACTTCAATTAGCAAGAAGCAGAACTACAGAAGCCAAAAAGCAAGGTTAGTAAATTTAGAGACTTTTCTGGAACTAAGGACTGGGTCTTTGGTGGATTAGGTCTTTGTTTCCGTTTTGGCAAATGTTGGGACCTTTGTAATGGATTTTAAGGTCAGAATGGTGCCTCCAACATGACATCAGTTGAGCTCAGGCCTGGGGGCCCGTTATAAACTGAATTCAATTCAGGATTCAGAACTGGCAAATATAGCGGGAAATCTCATCAAAATGGATGAGAAAGTCAACAATAACCATGAAAATGTCAGCAACATGGAAGGAAAACAGCTACAAGGAAGTTAGGGTTGGAGGGGGATTGAAAATGAAAAACTCAGCGAATCAAAATCAAAGTGAAAATACGAATAGACTTGCGAGAACATAGGAATGGAGGGCAGGGTGATTAAACACTATATTCACACATCAAGAAAGAAAACAAAGAAGCAGAAGAGCTCTAGGATACGGTCAAAGGAGAAAGCAAATTAAAATGGGAAAGGGAACCTCTTCAATGAAATTATACAAGAAGACTTTCCAATTCTGCGGAAAGAAAAGGCACCCCAACACAGTAGGTGTCAAGAATCCCAAAAAAAAAAGCATAAACAGAGAAGAATTTCTTTCTCCAAGAAATGGTAAAGACAAGCATGTTGTGTTAAGCAAAATTCTCTAGAGGAACAGAACTTGCAGAATGGATCTGGGGGTGGGGGTGGATAGTACAATTGCTTACAGGCTGTGGTCCAATTAGTCCAACAATGACTGTCTACCACAAGAAAGCCCAAGAATCCAGTAGTTGTTCAGTCCATGGGGCTGGATGCCTCAATTGGTCTTTAGTATATCCTGAAATACCAAAGAGGTATACAGTTGAGGAATGGACTTGCCAGCTAGAGAGAGGACAAACATGCAAAGAGCAAATGCTTCGTTCTTCCATGCCCTTTATTTAGACTGCCAGCAGAAGGTGTGGCTCAGATTGTAGGTGGACTTCCCACCTCAAAAGATCTAGATTAAAAGTGGATCTTCACACTTCAAATGTACAGCTGTAGTCAAAAGGACAACCAAGAATGGCCACCACAGTGCCCTACCAAGATCCAATGGATGATTGCTATTCCAAGTTCACACAGATGGATCACAAAACAAAAGCAGAAGTTGTGACTCTGGAAAAGGGACAGATAGGGAGAAAGAGGGAAATATTAGGATTGGTAATAGATAAGAGAGGGTGGGAGAGACAGTAATCAGGACCCCTCATATACACATAATAATAAATAAAAGAAAATATAATAATATAAATATATATAATAAAAAGAAAGGAAGAGATAGAAAACAAATAAGAGTATAATGTCAGGAGAAAATGACACCTCACTTGCAAAGGCAGGCAGACACAAGGAATAACCATAGAATTCTCATCAGTAACCCCAAAAGCCAAGAAAAATGAAAGGGCATATTTTATTTCAAGCCCAGAAAGTAAATAATCTAGATTCATATCTCTCCCCCAGTTTCAAATCAATTTGAAATGACCTTAATGGAAGACCTTAGCTTTAAAACTTCTCTAGGAAAAGACAGAGAAACTATTTCAAGACACAACTTAGGCCTGAATGATGACTTTCTAGAAAGAACTCTGGTAGCTCGAGAAACAATTCCAAAAATTGCCAAATGAAATTAAAAGTCTCAGCAAAGGAAACAATCATTAACGTGAAGACACAGCTACAAGATGGGGGAAAATCTTTGCCAACTAATCATAAAATAGGGAATCATTATCTAGAATATAGGGTAAAAAAACTGTGAAAACAAATCACCAATAATCATGCAGCCTATAAATGAGCTAATAAAATGAACAAACAATTCTCGCATAAAGAAATAAAAATGGTCAATAACTATTTTGGAAAGTGTTAAACTTTTTTCTATCAAGGAAATGTAAATTAGTACTGCTTTGATATTGATGCTCAAACAATTCAGAATGCCTATCAATAAGAAAAAATGATAACAAATACTGGTGGGTATGTGAAGAATAAAGAACCATTTAAACTCTTGATGGGGACATAAACTCTCCAGTCGCTACAGAAATTAGTACAGAATTTCTCCAGAATCTAAAGACAGGCTCTTCCCATATTACCCAACCATTATACCAACATGTATCAAAAGACTCTTAAGTCAGTCCATCACAGAGATTCTTACACATCCATGCTTAATGTTTCAGTATTTACTATAAGTGGGAAAAGGACACAGCCTAAAGGACATGTCCATCAGCAGGTAGGGTGGATATAGAAAAATGTGGTACACATACACAGGGAAATTTTTTTCAGCTGTAAATGTAAAGAAATCATGGCATTTGTAGAAAAATCGATGGATGTAGAAATCATTTTGAGCTAACTAAATCAGAGTAGCAAAGACAAATGTTACATATGTGGTGCCATGCTGTCAAATGCCTTCTAAATATGTTTACACTCATAGGCTTGTACTGCTCTCTGCCTTGGTTAAAGAAGGTTCGCTTTGCTGTGAGCAATGGCTAAGGCAAAGATTCAGCATTGGTCAGAATATAGAGTGTAACTAACTGTGGAGTGCTCAGCCACAAATGTGAATCTGTGTCTGTGTACACACACACACACACACACACACACACACACACACATGGATCCAGGAAGCACTATGGAGGAGGAGCAGAAGTATAAGAGCTAGGGAGGATCAGAACAAAGCCGTATCTTCTCTACACGACAGGATGGCTGAGCTCATAAACCCACAGCAAGCAGCTGTGCCTGCTTGCACAAGAACTTCACAAGATCAAGGCAGTCAACGGTCCAGTATGGAGTGGGAAGTGGCTCAAGAACCTTCACTCCTAACTGAGGAGGTAAGGAAAGTTGACTACTTGGGGGAAAGAGAGTCAGGTTTCTTAAGGGTGTGGCTCCTGTAGGTTGGCCATACTCCAGTGGATGGCCCAACCAGAAGTAGAAAGCACAAACTGGAAGGCAATAGGATATTAAATTTTAAGAAAGAAAAGAAAAAAAAAGGACATCAAGTTATGGTGCGTAGATCTGGGAGGAGTTAAAGGGAAGGGTTGGAGGTGAGTGAGATCAAAACACACTGCATGACAACCTTAGAGGATTAGTTTAAAAATCCAATTCCTTAAAGATTTAGAGACATGTAAGTAAGAAGGAGCTGGTTTGGAAGATAAAGGCTTTCAGGGGGAGCTGGAGAGAGATGAGAGAGGGAGATAGAAAATCCACCATGGATGGCGAGGGCTCCCCATATTTCTACCACCCCTACCTGAAATAGTGCTGGAAGTTGATGGCAGCTGAGGGCGAGTGTGTCATATTCCTTTCAGGGTCTGATCACTGGTTTGGCCCCAGTGGGCAGTCTTACACCCATGTGCATATGACAGCACCAACTGGACTCAGGGGATGACTAAAGAAAAATTGAAATGGTGGCGTGAAATTGTCAGATAGCTCAGGGAGCCAGGGGTGGATATGATCAAGATACATTGGTTACATCTGAGAAGTTTTCAAAGAATACATTTAAAATACCATAGGCAGTGAACTGATGTGTATGTTGTTAACGTGCGGAGAGGTGTCTGTGTTTCTGTGTGCAGGTACTGAAATCAGAAATAAGGCTGTGAGAGAGGAGGAAGAGGTCTTAAGAAGAAAGGGAGAGGTAATCCATGGGATAGAAAAGCAGAGTGGGGAGAGCGATTATTTGACTGAAGGAATAGAACCAGCAAGAGCAGCACGGAGGGGAGGCCATCTGGGAAAGGGGGACAAATTAGAATACAGTGAGACAACATGTGTGTCTGTAGCTGCCATAACGAAACTCTTCACCCTGTGTGCTTACTTAAAAATTACTAATGACAAGGAACAGAAATATTGCAGAAACTGGCCAGACACAGGAGAAAGATAGTGGGTACTAGCACTAAAAATTTAGGGGTTCCACTTAAAGGAAGAGGACATAAAAGGCCCTTTGGGAGCCTATTATCTCAGGACCCAACTTAGAAAGAAAAATTAAGCAAGGGACGGTAGAACACATGTAATGCTAAGAGAGAGAGGTACTGAAGGTAAGAGCTCACCCAGGGATGAGAACAGTGGGATGGAGGAGAGTCTTCTCAGTTGGAGGTGAGAGACAACCATAAAGACCGTGTCTTTAATTATGTGTCTGCCAGTCATCACGGATTCCACTCGGAGGTCTCGCTGAAGCTCAAGGTCCCTGATTAGCAACTGTTGCATACCTTCCCTGATGGATACTGGTGCTTTCCCTGTCAACTTTCAGGGAAACGTTGAGAGCCAACATTTGCATTCAGTGTATCTTCCACAGAAATGTGCAGAACTGGAGTAGGAAATGCACACGCTAATGCATATACCAGAGGAAGGACATACACAGAAGACGAGAGAGGAGGAAGTAGATCCAGGCTCCAGTGCTTTATTCAAACTTACTTTAGTAAGTACCAAGCGTTGCCTTCTTGCCAAAACTTTTCTTCACCACAAGTTTTTAAATAATGCCACCACCAGAAACCATTACGAAGTGGCCTTAGAGTCTAGAGAAAGAACTCTGTATCTACTTTATTCCTTTAACCCTTCACCCTGTTTTTCTTCTTTATTTTTTCTTTTTCAGAAATTGCTAAGTTCTTTCACAAAATGGCCACTCCCACCAGCAGTGGACAAGGGTTTCCGTTTCTTAACATCGCTGCAAACACTTTGTATTGACTTTTCATTTAGCCTAAGCAGTATGGGATAATAACAATGTGGGATAACAGCTCCTTATTTTGTTGTTGTTGGTGGTGGTGGTTGGTTTGGTTTTTATTTCTTTGCTTCTTTGGGGTTGTCTATTTGTTTTGTTTTGTGAAGGGGTTTCTCTGTGTCTCCCCGGCTGTCCTGGAATTTACTCTGTAGTGCAGGCTGGCCTCAAATTCAGAGATTTATATGCTTCTACCTCCCAAGTGCTGGGTCTAAAGGTGTGTGTCACCACCACTCAGCTGTGTGAGTTGTTTGGTTGTTGTTTATGTACATTGCTCAATTAGTAGGGAGACCTGGCATTCTTTTTTCACATAACATTTTTACTATTTCTCTGTTTGGAAAAAAAAAATCCAAATCCTTTGCTTGTTTTCAGTTGAGTTTTTCTTGTTATTCATTAGTAAAAGCTTTTATATAACATCTTTATATAGAAGCCTCTTGTACAGTTTGCAAACATTTTCTTTCATTCTGCAGACTATTCTTTTATTTTCATTGCCCTTTGAAGCAAAGAAGGCAAATTTAACTTTTTTTTCTTAGATTATTTGTGTTTTAGGTCTTGTCTCTAAGATACCATTGTCATTGCCATTACCCAAAGTTAAGACAATTTATACATAAGCCTTCTTATGTGTAAGTCTTCAATCCATTTCTGTTAATGTTGCATGAAAGAGAATACTTGGCGTGGGTATTTGGTTGTTCCACTAATATGAACACTATTCTTTTTCCCATGGCATAGCTGTCACACTCTTGTAGAAAATCAATACTTTGAAAGAAAGCCAACTGAAATTATATTATTTTTTACCTAGCATGCGTCTTTTTCGAATTCCCTCATTCCCCTTTCTCCTACCATATGCCCATCCCCATACAAAGTAAATGTTTCTTTTCATGAAGAGTTACATCTCACTTAATAGTTATGACCAATGAGAAATGGGTACTTACTGCATATGCATGTTAAGAAGGAGACTTGATTTCTGCTGAGAAATCAAAGTCATTTTGTACATGTATACCTAAGTACAGATATCTGCCTAAATGAATTGCACAGCTAATTCCTGAATTAAATAAAAGGAACCAAATAAGGCAAGTACCTACCCATTGGTAAAGAAGCAGTGGAGAATTTGAATAGAAATCAAATATTAATATTAAAACACCAGTCAAAACTCATTCCTTGATATTCCAAACATGAGCTCCATGGATGTATGGCCTTAGGTGACTCGTTGCTTAGTTTACTCATCCTAAACGTAGGGCTCTAGAGTTACACCTGTTCTCACAAGCCGTTATTCTATTATTCTGATCCCTATTTTATTTAGAAATAGACTCTGCAGTTGCCTGAAATTCACTTCAGATGCTAGAATTTTTGCTTGCAATTTACTTTTCAAAAATAAGTATAGCCATTCCTTTTAAAAAGATAATACTTTATATATATATNACCATGATAACAAAAAACAAGAAATCTCCCTGTAAAAGTTGGATTGGTAAAACTCTTAGCCAACTGCCTAAAATAATGAAGGATTTCCTCCAGGCTCCCACTAAGAAAGACAGAACGTGATTGCTCACCAGTGGATGAACTAAGGAATTGCTCCACTTAGAGAAAACTTCATTCATCAGCTCCATCTCGTGGTGAAAAGTGCTAAGTCTTACATAACTCCTTGAAGGTGCCAAACTCACATTGACGGGGTCACTGAAGACTTCTGAACCTACAGAAACCAAAGATATAAAGATCTATGGCTAGCATAAGAAAATCCAAACTAACTGCTCGGAGAATAACCGCTTCAGCTTGCCAAACCGTGTTTAAGTGTGTGCATATGATAACTGTCATAAGGCCATTACTTAGAGAAAGCTAAATATATTTTATTTTTAACAGTTCTCTCACAATGCATTACCTTTTGTTTTAAACCCAGAAATTTTTTACTTTCCTTTGATGCCCAAACTACATGTTAAAAATGTCACCTTGCAATACAAGCACAGAATTCAGCCTTGCTTAGAAACCACTCACCATGGCAAATATGGAGTTTCACATATTTAGTGCTATGTAGTTTAACAATGGAAAAGAACTGTTCCCAAAGCTATTTACTGAAACTTAATTTTAAGCACATGTTGGGAGGGACTACCTGGTCTCATTCTTAGCTGAGTAGTTATTGACAGTTGATGGCTGCCAGAGGAAGAAGAGTCACTTTTCTTTTAGATTCCGGCTATTGCTATATTGTAGATGTGCTGGTGGATGGCTCTCACACCCGTGCACATATGGGCAGCAATAACAGAACTCAAAGGAAAATAAGAGAATAAATCTGAAATTAGGAGGGGAAAAAAGTTGACGAATGAAAGGTGGATCCAATCAAGATATGGACATATGTACAAAAGTTTCAAAGAATAAATAAAAATATTATTTAAAAAATAATTTTTTAAAAAGTAAGTAGTTTCATATTGGTTATTTTTCTTACCATTGTGACAAAGTATCTAAGAAGACCAACTTAAGAAAGGCAAGCTTTCGTTAAGCTTTGGCATGAGGGAAACACAGTACACTGAAGCAAGAAAGCCAGGCAGTGAGGACATGGGGTGAAGGGTCACATTAGGTCCACAGTCAGGAAGCAGAGAGAGCAAATGTTGGTACTCAGTGACCTTTGTCCTCTTTGTTCATCCCAGAATCTCCATCCATGGAATAGAGCTTCCCACAGTTAAGAGAGTTTTCCTGCCTCAGTCAATCCAACCTAGAAACTCTCTTACAGACATGCTCAGATTTGACTCCTAGGAAGTTCTAGATCTTGTCAAGTTGACGATTAGCCTTAGCAGATTGTAAGTGCTCAGCCTTCAAATGTCACTGCACTAAATCTCGCATCATCTATGACACTAGGAGTTAGCTTCACTGCACAGGTACAATGATTTTGTGGCTCACCGAACCAGAGGAGAATGCCTCCACAAATATGAACTCAATAAACATTTGGAGAGAATAAACCAGGTTTCTTTGTGCCCTTTATAACATTCCTGAGAACTAATACACCACACACACACACACACACACACACACACAAAGGCATAAAAAAGTAAATGCCACTTGCATCTCCACATAGTATCTTATAACCACTGTGGTCGCCTTTGAGGGAAACATTAACAGGGTTTGTCTTCTCAAAAGAGCAATTGTATGATAACAATCTTTTCTACCCAGCATAAGCACATTTTCCAGTCAGATGATGTAAGTTTATTTCTTTCAACAGATCAACAGCAGTCCTTTTGTCCTGCTGTGACCGAGCCTCCTGCCCTGCGTGCAGTGAATGAACTATGTGCTATGTAACTGATTGTCAAGTCTGTGTCTCCAGCTTGGCCAGGAGACTTAGTACAAGTGGTGAGCAATGTCTGTGGCATCTTCCATTTTTAACTTCTAGCAAAAAGCAATGTCTGTTGAGTAATGCAAATGAGCATACGCAAAGCCTGTGTCCTTACATAACTTACCACACAAAACTCAAGTTTCATTGCAAGTCCAGTATTAACTCCATACATCCCATAAACAGTGTCACACAGTCACACAAATCAATATCCAATTGTTCAAAAGCTTCCTCTTTTCACAAAAGCTAATTTCTGAACTGCTTCCCAGTATCCCATTACTTCACACTATCAAAAATGTTTCCAGTCATAAAAATTCGCAACCCATGGTGAAGGAATAAAGCTAATTATTGCATTAACATATTTTAAATATGCATGTGGATAATATGCAAAAGAAAAACATTTTACATAATTTATCTTTCAATTTCTTAACCATATTTAAGTAATGTGGCTACAGCAATGTTATTTAGCATGTTAGCAACAGTGTTTCTGGTCACATGTGTATTTATGCATGTTAACACCTTTGTAGGATTCCAACTACATCTGATAGACGTTTCCACAACTTGCTATCTGTGATGAATTTCATACTATGAGTAGATATTTCACTTAAACATATAACTGCTTATTTTATAAACAACTGAGATAAAATCTTGCTGACATTTCGATTGCCTTTTTGCTTCATTAGATTTGGATAACACATTATTTTTTCCATGTCGCTGGTCTTTGTTCCTATGATCTCTTGTTTCATAATGGCTTCCAGACTATTTTCTGCCATCACATTCTTTGCCAACATGTACATAAAAATCCTCACTAATGGACAAAGTGGAACATATGCACCTCTAGGGTCTACTTTTCTTTCCCTTCTTTTTATAGAAATATGCATCTAAGAATTATGCTGATTTCTAACACTATATTGTGAATATGACTCTACAAATCAAAAATCTTTGTGTTGTAAAATAGTATAATGATTTCCTATACCTTAGCTGCTCAATCGTATTTCCTTATACCTGATAGAAGAATACATCTTTTTTAAGTCTTACACAAAAATTCATTAAGTTATTTCCACAAACAGAGCATACAGAATGTCATTGCTTCTGTTGTCTCAGAATTGGCTCTAGAACTCACATGAGAAAATGAAGGTAAGTCCCCTTAAAGGGCGGTGGGTCTTAACATACACGCCATCAACTCCAATGCCTTATAGTGTCTGGTTACTCTCCAGAAGAAAGATTCAAAATCCATTAAGGTGGCATGGGGATGTGGATGTTTCTCATAAGTTCTTTGGGAGATTCAGACAATGCCACTGTATAGACCTGAGGAAGATAGACAATAGGTCAAAAGAAAGCAGCTAATGACTAAAGCTAAATGTTAGTTAGAAGACTCATTAAAAGGCTTCAGCACCAGCTCTTCTGCAACCAGCCCTGATTCCAATGGCAAGCTGCTTCCTAAATCTATTTACAAGAAAAAAAAAAGAAAAGGAAAGGAAAGGAAAGGAAAGGAAAGGAAAGGAAAGGAAAGGAAAGGAAAGGAAAGGAAATCTATTTACGTAAAAATAAGGGTTATCAGCAGCAGACTAGAGTTTACAGCAAGACCACCTGAAGAACTCAGAACATGCTACAACACAACATATGGACACGTAACATTCAGAAAGGTTACACGGTTAGATGGTGTTGGCCAAGGAAGCAACAATCCCAGAAAAGCATGCAGACAAGAGCAGCCAATGAAATAAAGAGACACTCTCTCTTGCCTCCCATACTAGCTGGGACTTGAAAAGGGAAAGATGGGTGTCTGAGAGCCCATCCCATGCAAGTCAATGCAGGCAGACAGAGTTTTGTATTGGTTTTGTTTGTTTGCTTGCTTTGGGTTTTTGTTTGTTTGTTTGTTTCCTTTGGTAGTTTAAGAAGAAGAAATTTATTCTTTTTTAGTTCTAGCTTCTACAAGTCTCAAGTCACCATCACTGGGATGTGCTCTTTTCCTTGACTCTTATGATGCCTGGAAGCTGCTGGCCTGCATTGGTTTGTGAACATAACTCTTCATTTTTTAAGAACAGAACCTCCAAGACTGCTCTCTCTCTTCACCTGGCCTTCTCTGTGGAGGAGTTCCATAGATCCCTCTGGTTGGGGGGGAGAGGGGAGGGATACATTTAACTACATACAGAGACCATCTGGACAAACCAGGACAATCTTCTCACTTTAAAATCACTAATTTAATCTCATCTGCAAAGCCTTTGCCATATAAATTAATACCTACAGGCTCGGAGGATTAAGATAGCATTTGAGGATTCATTTTTTTCCGCTCTATCGCAGTGACTTGGACTCCTCATCCAATCTGGGAAGTGACAGTGTAGCAGTAACAAGCTTCCTGAGCAAGAGCCTTTGAGCTGACAGTTTTTGGAACTGAGAATAAGCAGATGAAGGAAGTGGACATGTCAGGGAGAGTACTTGAAAAATCCGACATGCTATAATGACTATGTCACATTCTGGGCATAAAAGACTATATTGTTTAAATACCCCTCACAATCCTCACAGTAATATGTGATTTCCACTATGACAGCTTTGGAAGGTGGGGACCTTTGAGAGGTGAATGTGGGGTGGGATTAGAGAGATGGGGATAAGAGCACATGCTGCTCTCAGGCAGACAGAGTCTTAGCGACGACTAAGTAAGAGAAAGGGAGAAGATAAGATTTCAACCAAATATGAAAATAAACTGAACTGTTAATATTTTATTAGAAAATATAGAAACTGATCAATATATCACTGTGGGATGACAAAGGGGAATTCAACAGCACTCAGCTGAGTCCATGTTGAGCTAATCCCCTTATGTGAGTTGACATGACTCATGGGGTAATTATATTTTAGTGTTTTCTGGGTTGTACCAGCCTTATTAAACATGCCCTTACTGGACTTTCTCAGCACTTATCCTTCCTGCTCTCGCTGAGATGAAATCCACACTCCTTAGGTGTCAGATTCAGAGCAGAGGGGATGGAGTCTATCTCACAGCCTTCCACTGACTTTAACTGAATGGTTGACATTTTGTCAGAACCACTTTTTAAGTCTCCCAGGTATGACCACTTGCTCTCTTTGGGATTCATCCGTTTCTTCAATGGATTTCCAACTCTTTCTGTGGGTGTTTTGAGGGTTTAGCAGTTTTCCTAAGGAATATTT
>LOEQ01006251.1:0-11961 GCA_001685075.1 Bramus lutescens | reverse complement strand
GTCCTATGCAGGTACCAACACCTCTGGAACATCAAGCTGCAGCTGCGTCCTGCTTTCCTCGGTGGGATCATGAACGACAGTGGTAGGCCAGAAGAATTCCTCCCAGCTGGGCAAGAGGGCTGTATTCTGTCACCTAAGGGGCCTATCCTACACTGGGTATACAGAACTCAGACATCCTAAACTAGAAGTTTGCCCTCTATGGGAGGATTCCCCAAGCCTGAGACCTTCATATCTCAAAGTTGTCTAACTCTCCACTGACAGGAAACAAACCACTAGCTACGGTTCCCCGAAAAGGCCAATACATGAACAGAGAGATGCCTCTCCTGAGGAAACACTTCCAGATTCCCATCAACTTACCCAAGGATTTCTTCGGTGTGATTGTTAAGAAAGGTGAGGAGGGGTTTGGAGTGATGGCTCAGCAGTTAAGAGCACTGATTGCTCTTCCAGAAGACCCAATTTGGTTCCCAGCACGCACATGGTGGCTCACAACTCTCTATAACTCCAGTATCAGGGGAAATATAAATGAAATATATAGGTAAAGAAGTAAGTAAATAAATAAAAGAGTCAGAAGAGGTTGGCAGATCTAGTGGAAAACAGAATAGTCAGGGCTTTCCTAGGAGATCCACCCAGTCAGTTTGCCAAAAGTAAAGAATAGGCAGAAACAAGGGCTGAGCATAGTAAACCCATATGAGAGACTGGAATTGAAGACTGCAGGTGATTGGACCCTGGGGCTTGTGGGGGAGTGGTGTCAGAAGTAAGGATGAGCTGATCCTCTATCAGGAGATAAGGAATCTGAATCTTAGGTCTATGTGCCTGTGTCCCGCAGGAAGTCTAAATGCCATGCGCTTCCTCACTGCTGTGAGCATGGAGCAACCAGAGATCCTGGAGAAGGTGTCCAGAGAGCTGTGGATGCGTATTTGGTCTCGAGTAAGAGCTGGACTTTAAAGCCTGGAGGGAAGAAGAGACAGTTAAATGACATTCTGATTTTCCAGAGATAGGATCCTGCTGCCCTACCTCTCTCTGCTATCTCCTTCCTGAAGTGTTCTCTTCTCCTCAGGATGAAGACATCACAGACTCCCAGAGCATCCTGGCTGTGAGTGTCTGGACTGGACCACCACATGCTAATACCACAGGGAATCTGAGAACATAAAAGGTTCTTAGTGACTTAGAAAGAAAAGTCTGTATCTGGGGGGAAAATTACGATAAAGTTGGTACTAAGAGGAGTCTTTGAAGAATTTCCATGGGATAGGGTTGTAGCTCTGCTGTGGATTGCATGCTTAATAGACCTGAGGCTGGAGTTCAATCCCTAGCAACAACGACAATGTCTACTCTGGACAATACATGTATAAAATGGGGTTGATGAGACAAATGAAATAGTCAGTACCATAGAAAGGACCAGGGTGGGAAGGATGGAGCTTCCATTCACAAGTCTCCAGAGACTCACAATGCAAATGTCCCTAATCTATGACTACTACCAAGCAGGAGACTTTACACAGCCAGAGAGATAACAAGTGAGAATTAAACAGGTGCTCAGTGAGAAATAAATGGAAAAGGCTGAAATATGGAAGTGCACGCCAGAGAGGGATGGGGATTTCCAAGTCAGATGTCCTGTAGGATGAAGTCAAGAAACTCGAAATGTTCTTTTCCTCCTGTATATGGATGATAGTTGACACTTATTCCCTCAACACACTAGACATTGAATCACTCCCGTGTAGATATGCAAAGAATGGCTACTTTATCCTCTAGTACCTATATCTAGTCCCTAAAAACACATATGTGTGCATGTATGATTTTAGGCTGCTTGTATTTAATATTTAACAAATCTTTCTAACAACCCAGTACTCTCAGTTACTACCCTGTTGCTCAACAACTCTCTCATTGAACTATCAGAGACAGAGCTTATAGGTCAAGATGTAGCTTCTCAGTCTGGGCTGTACACTGACATCACCAGGAGAGACCAGTGACACCCCCAGAAAGATGGATGTCACCATCTGGGGAATGGCTCTTCCTTGTCTCCCTAGGCTGCAGAGAAGGCAGGAATGTCCACAGAGCAAGCCCAACGCTTTCTGGAGAAAATCTCCACAGCACAGGTGAAGAACAAGCTCAAGGAGACCACTGATGCAGCCTGCAATTATGGGGTGAGTAACTCCAAGTATATCCCCATTCTCCCTGAAGGTAGAGAAGGAATGTCAACATGGGTGCTCATGCTCCCATCCTAAATTGTCCTCNAGGTTGGCAGATCTAGTGGAAAACAGAATAGTCAGGGCTTTCCTAGGAGATCCACCCAGTCAGTTTGCCAAAAGTAAAGAATAGGCAGAAACAAGGGCTGAGCATAGTAAACCCATATGAGAGACTGGAATTGAAGACTGCAGGTGATTGGACCCTGGGGCTTGTGGGGGAGTGGTGTCAGAAGTAAGGATGAGCTGATCCTCTATCAGGAGATAAGGAATCTGAATCTTAGGTCTATGTGCCTGTGTCCCGCAGGAAGTCTAAATGCCATGCGCTTCCTCACTGCTGTGAGCATGGAGCAACCAGAGATCCTGGAGAAGGTGTCCAGAGAGCTGTGGATGCGTATTTGGTCTCGAGTAAGAGCTGGACTTTAAAGCCTGGAGGGAAGAAGAGACAGTTAAATGACATTCTGATTTTCCAGAGATAGGATCCTGCTGCCCTACCTCTCTCTGCTATCTCCTTCCTGAAGTGTTCTCTTCTCCTCAGGATGA
Source organism: Bramus lutescens (assembly GCA_001685075.1). Classification (NCBI taxonomy): domain Eukaryota; kingdom Metazoa; phylum Chordata; class Mammalia; order Rodentia; family Cricetidae; genus Bramus; species Bramus lutescens. The sequence goes on along the minus strand of LOEQ01006251.1, from coordinate 9,241 downwards.
AGACATCACAGACTCCCAGAGCATCCTGGCTGTGAGTGTCTGGACTGGACCACCACATGCTAATACCACAGGGAATCTGAGAACATAAAAGGTTCTTAGTGACTTAGAAAGAAAAGTCTGTATCTGGGGGGAAAATTACGATAAAGTTGGTACTAAGAGGAGTCTTTGAAGAATTTCCATGGGATAGGGTTGTAGCTCTGCTGTGGATTGCATGCTTAATAGACCTGAGGCTGGAGTTCAATCCCTAGCAACAACGACAATGTCTACTCTGGACAATACATGTATAAAATGGGGTTGATGAGACAAATGAAATAGTCAGTACCATAGAAAGGACCAGGGTGGGAAGGATGGAGCTTCCATTCACAAGTCTCCAGAGACTCACAATGCAAATGTCCCTAATCTATGACTACTACCAAGCAGGAGACTTTACACAGCCAGAGAGATAACAAGTGAGAATTAAACAGGTGCTCAGTGAGAAATAAATGGAAAAGGCTGAAATATGGAAGTGCACGCCAGAGAGGGATGGGGATTTCCAAGTCAGATGTCCTGTAGGATGAAGTCAAGAAACTCGAAATGTTCTTTTCCTCCTGTATATGGATGATAGTTGACACTTATTCCCTCAACACACTAGACATTGAATCACTCCCGTGTAGATATGCAAAGAATGGCTACTTTATCCTCTAGTACCTATATCTAGTCCCTAAAAACACATATGTGTGCATGTATGATTTTAGGCTGCTTGTATTTAATATTTAACAAATCTTTCTAACAACCCAGTACTCTCAGTTACTACCCTGTTGCTCAACAACTCTCTCATTGAACTATCAGAGACAGAGCTTATAGGTCAAGATGTAGCTTCTCAGTCTGGGCTGTACACTGACATCACCAGGAGAGACCAGTGACACCCCCAGAAAGATGGATGTCACCATCTGGGGAATGGCTCTTCCTTGTCTCCCTAGGCTGCAGAGAAGGCAGGAATGTCCACAGAGCAAGCCCAACGCTTTCTGGAGAAAATCTCCACAGCACAGGTGAAGAACAAGCTCAAGGAGACCACTGATGCAGCCTGCAATTATGGGGTGAGTAACTCCAAGTATATCCCCATTCTCCCTGAAGGTAGAGAAGGAATGTCAACATGGGTGCTCATGCTCCCATCCTAAATTGTCCTCAGCTCGTCTAAAGCATTTCATCTGCTCCCTCCATCCCCTAAGCCTAGTCAAGGAAGGAAAGGAGGTTGACAGTTTTTTTTTANGGTAGAGAAGGAATGTCAACATGGGTGCTCATGCTCCCATCCTAAATTGTCCTCCGCTCATCTAAAGCATTTCATCTGCTCCCTCCCTCCCCTAAGCCTAGTCAAGGAAGGAAAGGAGGTTGACAGTTTTTTAAAAAAAGAAGCTATGTGCCACAGAAGTTTAGCAGAGAAGATGCCTGAGGCCTACAGGCCTCTTAGCAAACATTTTATCTGCTTTGTTCTGTGTTCCCAGCACATTCAACCTCAGCCTAATAAGCACCTGCTCTATCACCTTCCTTCCTACTCTGTTTTCTCTAGGCCTTTGGTCTGCCCACCACTGTTGCCCACATAGATGGTAAAACCTACATGTTATTTGGTTCTGACCGCATGGAGTTGCTAGCTTACCTGCTGGGTAAGTTCACGTTTCTAGTCTCTTGAGCTTTTGACACAAGACCAACACACATTTAATCTGATAACCAGAACAACAGAAGTTCCTAGTATTTCCAACACACAGGGCTTATACAGTTAATGCTGGTCAGGGTTGGTGCTGATGGGGGTGAGAAGTCTTCCCCATCTGGAAAAAAAAAAGCCTCCTAGATCTTGAAGCCAAACAGGTCCTGGAAGGCCCTAGGACTTTCTGGGACCATCTCCTGCTGCTAACCTGTCTGAGAACCATATAAACCCATCTGTGATTTCCTTTATCTAGGAGAGAAGTGGATGGGCCCTGTGCCTACAACCCAATATGCCAGACTTTAAGATTCCTTAAGAAGTGAACTTCAAGTTCTCCATTTAACAAAGCTGATTTCCGTGACCCTGTGGGCTGAGGCAGGAGTGCCTTAGCTGTGGCTGCCTTTACTTCTGTGCCTCACAAGTGCCTTTTAGAAAGCCTTAAGTTCTGCATTCCCATAAAATAAACCTGATGCCACTAACAAGACATTTCTGGGTCTGTGTCTACCTGGCCAGTGTTGGTGTACCATGACCTATGATCATAAGCTGCCCATGCCATAGGCTGGGAAAGAAGAACTCTTCCTGGATCTTCAGCCCTCCCGACTCTCCCAGGGCACAGTGGGGCTACTGTGGGGCAGATGCAGGAGACAGTCTCCCCTTCCTCTTACCCAAAAAACTTACATGTCTATCGGAGACAGAAGACTAAACACAGTAGACTTAGCAATGAATCAGCTTGGCATTTAACTGTCTCTGACCAGCCAGGGGCACTGTAACAGTGGACACCTGAGGGGGGGGGCTCGTCGTTTGACGGGTCGACTCGAGTTTATAAATTACACTCAGGTGCTATACATGCCAGCAGCACCATAAATAGGCAGTCTCTGGCCTTGCTGTTATGACCTGGAAACATTGTTTAATCTTTTTATTTTATTTCTTTTTGTTTTCTTGTTGTTGTTGTTATTAAATGGGTTTTTCTATGTAGCTCTTGGTGTCCTGGAACTTCCTCTGTAACCAGGCTGACCTTGAGCTCAAAGATAGACCTGCCTCTTCTGCCTCCTGATTGCTGGGATTAAAGGTGTGTGCCACCACAGCCTACCTCAAGCTGTTTAATCATTCATAATTCCCTGAAATGCTGAGAACACACCAGAGCTCTGTGCCCAGCCTGCTAGAATCTCTTCTCCCTCCTCCATTTCTTCAGCTTTTGCATTCATCCCTCTCACTTGCCAATTATTCACATAAATCCCCACTTGAGTTTATTTTCTACTGTTCAGTAATCAGAAACTTCTTCATTTTGATATCTTACTAACTTATGTGGAAAGATTGTTCTGACGCTGGGCCCACCCTGGGACTGCACCTTTAATCCCAGTACTATGTAGTCATGTGCCTTTGATCATAGCACTAGACATGATATAAAATGAGAGGAGAGGGAGTTGTAGGCTGCTTACTGAGCAGTCGCCCAGCCTTGGTAGAGGGAAGTCTTCTCTGGTAACTTAGCTGCCTTGCTGTTCTGGCTTTCGGGTTGACGCCAGTTTCTGTCTCTGGGTTTTTATTATTTCTACTACAGGCACAGCTGCATCTCCTCAAACAGTGGTACCAACTGGGGAACAAGCATTCAAATACAGGATGCCATGGGGGACACTTTTTATTCAAACTGCAATATCCACTCATAACTGTTTACACACACATTTACATTATATGCTGGGGTCTATATATGAGGAAGAGCATGTAGCAATTTCTGAATTAGGATAATCTTGATTAATATACTTTCCAGGTCCTATAATTTTCATGAAAATTTCATAATTTCATTTTTATTTATACCTAAATAATACTCCATATTGTATATGTACCCCATTTTCATGGTTTGTTCATTTATTGATGGATATTTAGGATGGTTCCATTTCCTATCCATGGTGAATATAGCATCAATAAACATGAACGTGCAGTGTCTCTGCAGTAGGATATGGAGTCGTTTGGGTATATTTCCAGGAGTGGTATATCTGGATCATATGACAGTTTTATTTTTAATATTTTGAAGAATCACCAACTGGTTTCCATAATGGTGCATTAATCTGCACTCCAGCCAGAATAAGGATTCCTATTTCCCCAGTTCTTCTCCAAAATTTGTCAGATTTCTTGATGATGGGGCTACATTCAGTATTTTAGAGTGCTCTTAATTTACATATTTCTGATAACTAGGGGTACTGACCATTTAAAAATAGTTATCTGCCACTCGTGCTTCCTCTTTTGAGAAGCACCCATTTCATTAACCCATGTCTTGATTGGCAGTTTTGTTTTATTGGTGTTTAATTTTGGGAATTCCTTGTGAAATTCTGGTTCTTATCTTCCAGTCTTAAGTACAGATTTTCTCCCATTCTGTGGGCTGTTTGTTTGCTTTGCTGATAATTTCTTTTGCTATACAGAAATTCTTAAATTTCCCATAGTCCCATATGTNTTTGTTTTATTGGTGTTTAATTTTGGGAATTCCTTGTGAAATTCTGGTTCTTATCTTCCAGTCTTAAGTACAGATTTTCTCCCATTCTGTGGGCTGTTTGTTTGCTTTGCTGATAATTTCTTTTGCTATACAGAAATTCTTAAATTTCCCATAGTCCCATATGTTAATTCTTGGGCTAAGCTGCTGGAATTCTGTTCAGGAAGTTCCTGCCTACTCCAATATCTTCAGCGTTCCCTATGATTTTCTCTAGAAGCTTCAGCATTCTGAGTTTTAAGGCCTTTGATTTTTGTACAGGTGAAAGATTCACACCTAGTTTCATCCTTCTGCAGGGGGATGGATATCCAGACTGCGAGCATCATTTGTTGAATAGGTGATCTTTTTCCCACTGCATGTTTTTTCCACCTTTGTCAATAATTGGGTAACCGTAGGTTTCCTGGTTTAGAATTCTTTTTAATTTTTGGTGTTTAAACATCTAACAGCAATAAGGTGCCTCAATAAAATTGATTCATTCAGGAAATAGTGCATCACACATCAAAAATTGTATGTATGGATAATGTTTAAGAACACTAGACATTTTAGGCTATAATATTGATTGGGAAATTATTAAACTATATATAATCTGATTTCCACATGTCATCATAAGAATACTGCAGCAAAGGCATTAAGATATTAACGTATTAATTACGGATAGTATGTTAGGTTAAGGTTGAATGGGGAGAGGCTGCTCTCTTCTCACCAGGAGAGAAAGAAGCTTGAATCAAGGGTCTCTGGACCCTGGAAGAACAAACCCTTCTACAAGGACATCTGTCTTTGTTAGGTTTCCAATGGCTGTGATAAAATACCTAACGGTTTGCCATCTGAGGTGAAGTCCAACATGTAGAAGACAGGGCAGCAGGAGCCATTTGTAGTAAGGAAGAAGAGATATATGAATACTCACGCTCAGATTAGTTTTCCCTTTGGAGAAATTCAAGGATCCCAGCTACGGAAATTATGTTGCTCACAGTGGCTCTCTTACTTGTGGTTTTCTATGCAGTGAAGAATTGCCATGATCAGGGCAACTCTTTTCAAGAAAATATTTAATTGAGGCAGCTGGTTTACAGTTTCAGAGGTTTAGTCCATTATCATCATGAAGGGGAACATGGCAGCATGCAGGCAGACTTGGTGCTGGAGCTGAGAATACTACATCTTGCAGGCAACAGGGAGTCATCTGACTGTCACCCTGAGGGAAACTTAAGCCACAGACACCTCAAAGCCTGCCCCAACAGTGCCATATTTCCTCCAGCAAGGCCACACCTCCTCACAGTGCCATTCCTTTGGTGATCATTTTCTTTCAAACCACCACAGTGAGCAAGTCTTCCCATCTCAACCTAATCAAAATAATCACCACATGGGCATGTCCAGAGTCCAGTCTAACAACAAGGTACTAGATCTCATCAAGGTGACAATTAAATTAACTAGCATAACCCCTGAAAATAGTGTGCAGACACCTGTGATTCTCTTTATTATAGAGAGAAGTAAACAGGTCCTGCACTTCCAGACTTTAAGATTGTCCTGCAAATTTTGGGGATGAACAAGCAGGCCATGCCATTAAAATCTGCTTCCCCTTAAAACACTGGGACTTGGAGTTTTCTGTCTGTCTTCCCAACTTTCCCCCAGGTATGCCAGAGACAGTAGTAACCATTAGTACTGTCATTTTGAAAANGAAAATATTTAATTGAGGCAGCTGGTTTACAGTTTCAGAGGTTTAGTCCATTATCATCATGAAGGGGAACATGGCAGCATGCAGGCAGACTTGGTGCTGGAGCTGAGAATACTACATCTTGCAGGCAACAGGGAGTCATCTGACTGTCACCCTGAGGGAAACTTAAGCCACAGACACCTCAAAGCCTGCCCCAACAGTGCCATATTTCCTCCAGCAAGGCCACACCTCCTCACAGTGCCATTCCTTTGGTGATCATTTTCTTTCAAACCACCACAGTGAGCAAGTCTTCCCATCTCAACCTAATCAAAATAATCACCACATGGGCATGTCCAGAGTCCAGTCTAACAACAAGGTACTAGATCTCATCAAGGTGACAATTAAATTAACTAGCATAACCCCTGAAAATAGTGTGCAGACACCTGTGATTCTCTTTATTATAGAGAGAAGTAAACAGGTCCTGCACTTCCAGACTTTAAGATTGTCCTGCAAATTTTGGGGATGAACAAGCAGGCCATGCCATTAAAATCTGCTTCCCCTTAAAACACTGGGACTTGGAGTTTTCTGTCTGTCTTCCCAACTTTCCCCCAGGTATGCCAGAGACAGTAGTAACCATTAGTACTGTCATTTTGAAAAACAAAAACAGTTTCTTAAAGTAGAGCTACCATAAAATCTAGCAGACAAACTTGTAGATACATGTATAAAAGAACTAAGATCAGTATGTCAAAGTGACATGTGCAGCATTATCCACAGCAGCCAGGATATGAAATCAATGTAATTGTTCACTAATGTTTACATAGATAAAAGATGCTATATTTATAGTGCAATACTACTGAGTCTTAAAATAAGAAGAACTTCTACTCGCAAAGAATGGATAAGCCTGTAAGACAACATACTCATTCAAATTATCCAGGTGCAAAAGGAAAAAAAGTGCTGCATGGTCTCACAGGTAGAGTCCAAAACTCAAGGTACCTGTTGTGGTACACAACTGTCATCACAGTGCCTTACAGGCTAAAGGGAACAGGATTGTAAGTTTGAGACTCCCCTGGCCTATACAGTATGAAACTGCTAGAAGGAAGGGAGAGAGGATGGATGGGTGGATGAGTAAGTAAATGGATGGATGGATGCATGGATGGATGGCAGATAGGGAAAGAGGACAAGAAGTATGCAGAAGAGTCTGAATGTCAGTCTTAACTCTAGTAGAGTGGTGGTTACAGCAAGACAGGGCACAGGTGAGGAGGATACTGAGAAGATATTGACCAAAGGCTACAAAGTTTATGTTCAGCTCAAATAGTGACTTTTCAAGACCTCTGGAGTATTTTGATGACCAGATTTATTTCCACATTGCAAAAGAAATTTATATTAAATCTTTTTATTATATAAACCATAGGTGATGTTAATAAAGTCACAGTAATCATTCTACAGTGTACACAATATATTGATAGATAGATAAATAGAAAGATAGATAGATAGATTGTAGTCCATAAATGTATAGTCATACGTCAAAGATGAAACTTTAAAATACAAAGCCAGACAAAAACATGTAGTGAGATTGCAATTCTATGTGTCTCTTCCTGCCCAATAATGCCAGGCTGCTTTCAAATGATTGTAACTGTGTATTCACATGACCTCAGAAGGGGCTTATTGCTTGCTATCACCTTATTGAAATGCTTCATAATGTTTTGAGAGAGTAATTGAGGCAGGGACTTACTACCCATCCCAGGATGGCTTGGAATGTAAGATTTTCTTGCTTCAGGGATGTGATTCATCGTCTGGATCTCCATGATTTTTTTTTAATTCATTGCCTTACATTTTTGTTTTGCATAGAACCTCATACACACACACACACACAGAGAGAGATCATGTTCCTGGTTCTGGAAACATATAATACATGATGAGTAAATGATCTCAACAAAGGAAAGCAAAGCTCTTGAAAGGGAAAAAAATGAGAGAGAAGGAGATGGAGGAAGAAAAACCAGGAGATAGAAAGGTCAAAGGAGAAAGAAAAGGAAGTACATACAAAAGTGTAGACTGCAAGAAATTGTGCCTCATGGGAGGTCAGAAGATTGAGAAAGTGGGAATCTGTGGAAGACTGGAGTCTTGGACCTATTATCCATCTTTTTCCTTTTCATGGGGTTTACAGACCTTTGTCACTTACCTGTTATTCCTAGGTAGAGATAGCAGGAAAAGCAGAAGCAATGGCTTTTCTGACTCCAGAGCAAGAACGGGATTAGTGAAGGCTTAGGAGGCCAGAGGAACTCCTGTGTCCTCACCCTTGGCCACTTATGCAAGGATTGAGAGTCTCTTAAATGAATTTGAGGAAAACAAAAACCTCTGGCTTAGATCAAATTAATTCTTTTATTACTTCCTTACTTTTATATATACTTTATATATTAATGAACTATATAAAGGACATGGAAATTATTTGTTGAAACATTCCAGATCCACCCAGATGAGCAGCTTTATCTGCCATTTCAATTGTGGTTGGTATCTACTGTTAATGAGAAAATTTTGCATTTATTTAAGTAATTGTTGTTGAATCTAAGTTTGAAAGCAGTCATAACATATAGGTCCACATATTTCCAAAGTGTTACCATCCATATATTATCAGTGTTAAGAAATAACTACCTGGGCAGACATGGTGACAAACATATTTAATCTAAGCACTTGGGAGGCAGAGGCAGGAAGATCTCAGAATTTGAGACCAACCGGTACTACATAGCAAAATCCAGGACAGCTAGGATTGCACAGAAACACTCAAAGAAAACAAAATAAGTAGAAGGAGGAAAAAGATGAGGTGGGAAAGAAAGAATCCTAATTCCTTTATCAACCTTACCCTTGTTCTAACCTGTCGTTTGCTCTATCTAAGAAGACTGAAAAAAAAACCCTAAAAAGATGATCTAAATGGAAGGGTAACTGAAGAAAAAATAAGTGATCAGAATAGCTAGTCTTTCTTTGGACTTTCAGCTCCCTAATAATGATACTGTATTGACAGTGGTTTCTGTCCCACAGGGTTCTGCAGTCATTCAATCCCAAAGAAACACAAAGAGGTCCACATTAATTATAAATTGGTTGGCCTATTAGCTCAGGTTTCTTATTAATTAATTCTTACATCATAAATTAGCCCATAATTCTTGTCTGTGTTAGCCACGTGGCTTAGTACCTTTTTTATTTTTTTATAATTTATTTAAATATTAAAACTTTCCACCTCCTCCCATTTTCCTCCCCCATTCCACCTCCCCCTACCTTTCCAGTCCAAAGAGCAGTCATGGTTCCCTGCCCTGTGGGAAGTCCAATGTCCTCCCCCCTCCGTCGAGGTCAAGTAAGGTGAGCATCCAAATAGACTAGTCCCACAAAGCCAGTCCATGCAGTAGAAGCAAAACCCAGTTCCATTGTCCTTGGCTTCTCAGTCAGCTCT
>LOEQ01006250.1:104625-135405 GCA_001685075.1 Bramus lutescens | reverse complement strand
AAGAGGGCACCAGACCCCCTTACAGATGGTTGTGAGCCACCATGTGGTTGGTGGAAATTGAACTCAGGACCTTTGGAAGAGCAGGCAATGCTCTCAAACTCTGAGCCATCTCTCCAGCCCAACTTTTTGTTTTAACCATATATACGGACTTATTTATTGTACAAGCCAGCCTACTATGCTTTGTTTTAATTTAAGTATAACAGTGGTACAAATGAGAGAAGTAGAGCAGTAATTAGGACAGACCTACAAGCTCGAGTCAAAATGGAAACGCATTACAAAATACAAATAATAAAAATCTCATCTCTGTGGGATAGCTAATGGCTAACAGTGAACTAGTAACTCCAAATGCTAGGTTCATCCTTCTGAGAGCAACAATGTTGAGGACAAGGCTTCTTCAGCATGCATTGTAGACAAAAGCAAGCATGACAGCAGTACCTTGCTGCAGAGAGCTAAACTGTTTCCAAGACCAAGCCAATGTGCAAAATATAGAAAGGCATTCTTGTTTACTTAAATAGTAATTGTCCCCAAGATGATTTACAAAACATTTCGGCCTCATTTTGTGTTAATCTATTAGGAATAGATATGCAAAACAATTCACTTTCAACAAGCACCCACTCAGAGGCAGAGTTCTTTATTCTAATGAAACCTGCATTTATCTGGTGTAATCTTCACAGGGACAGAAATTGGAGGACAGTCTCTGTTAGTCACTGAAGCTACTCTCAAACAATGTCACCATAACTGTGTGACAAAGCACCAAGCAGGTCTCCTCCTTGCCCTTTTCCTCCTCACCTCTTCTCTTGTAGCTATCAGTTTCTTGGTTTGTCCTCGTGTCTACTTGTTGAACATTTAACTGGGTACAGATGTTAATTAAGTGCTAAGGGACTAACAGTTCACATCTTTTCCAAAGCAAAGGGATAAAGCCATCAAGACTATAATCTAGGCTGCAGAAAAGTAACAAAGAAAGTATTATTTATGTAATATACTATAATCTTTTTCAAGGCTGATATGTTCAGTTGGCACACTTGGTTGTTATTGGGTGAGAAGCCAACAAAGACCCCAAAAATCCTAGGGTCCCCAATCTATAACAAACTCGGGGAGGGAAAGCTGTTGTGCTCATTTTGAGCATAGCTTTAAATTTTAAATGAACATTTCTGAATCTAAAAGAGATAGAGGTTCCAGTATTAAAAGTATGTTTTTAAATTTTAGGCTGTGTGTTGATTTATATAACAGCCAATTCTAGAATGTGAGTGAGCTGGAGATTAATAGGAAATACATATGCTAATAGGTATGAAAGAGTAAGAAAGACCCAAGATCATTTTCTTGCCTAGTGACCTGAGGGACCCAAGGAGCACAAGCACACCAGCTTCTCTGGTCTTCTTTATGTCTCACTCATCTCAGACACTGAGCTGAAGATGCCAGAAACCCAGCAACACTAATGAACAAGAGCAAAATCATAACCTTCAGTGAATGTTTGCTCTTAAAAGCTGGAGAGGCCAAGGATAGCATGAGCCTAGCAAAGCGGAGATACTTTGGGTTATTAACTATTCTACTCTGGTCAGGCTTGACAGATAGGTCACATTGAGGAATCAAGATACAATGGGGTGCCTGGGCACCTTGTGAGGATGGTACTGGAGAAAGTTCAGTAGGGAGCCTGAACTTCCACACTTGCCTAGAAGGAATAAGATTTCTATTGTGCTGGAATCCAAGGAGACTGAGTAGAGAATAATAACTTGCCTCATTTCCTGGCTATCCATTCCACCCCATACCCCCTTGGTCAGTGGTGCCTAAATGGGAAACAGTAAGGAGGTGCTCCTTACCTCCACCTGCACAGAGGTTTCAGGAAGCACAGAAGAAGCCTAAATTCACTCCCACCCAGAGGATAAGAGAAACTGGAAACTCAGACATTACAGTTGGGAAGGAAAAATGGTACAACTACTATGGAGAAGAGTTTGACAGTATTTGATAATTAGACATGCATATACCATAAGATCCAACCATTGTGCACCTCATGATTTAACACCACAAAAGGAAAAATTATCCCTCCCATAAAGACCTGTGCATGAATGTCTACAGCAGCCTTTTGACAATAGCTTAAAACATGGTGTGGGAGAATTGTCTGTATTCTGTCAATCATGTTTTAAATAAACACTGATTGGCCAGGCAGGAAGTATAGGTGGGAAAACCAGACAGGAAGTAGAGGTGATGCAATGAAGACAGGAGAATTCTGGGAAGGAGGAAGCTGATTCCTCCCAGTCCTGCACAGACCACTGAGGAAGCAGGATGTGACCTGCCAGGTGAAAAAGGTACTGAGCCATATGGCTAAAATAGAACAAAATAACGGGTTAATATGAGTCATAAGAGCTAATAAGAAGCCTGAGCTAATGGGACGATCAGCTTATAACTTATGGAGACCTCTGTGTGATTTTCTTTGGAGCTAAACAGCTGCGGGGTACTGGGTGGGACAGAAATCCCAACAAGCAAGCCCCTCATGTTACAAATCAGAATTAGCCAGGTATTTTCAACAGGTAGATAAACATTCCAGTTATCCTTGACACCACGGAACACTAAGCAGTAATAAAACGAAATGAATACCCAATAAACAGAACAACCTGGATGAATTTCTCTAAGTGAAAAAGGCTAAGTTCAAAAGACAATATGGCATTCTTTAAATGACAAAATTAGAAATGAAAGAAAGGATTAGTGGTGTCCAGTGACTAAGCGGCACAATAGGACCATGAGGAGCAAGCATGTGCATGGTCCTTGGGAGGTTTGGAAAGTTTTCTCTTCACTATAACCATGTAGATACTCAGGTTATGAAAGTGTGCTGCAATGTTCAGTATATTACATTGTAGGAAAGAACCATACATGTGGCTGTTCTATTATTTCTTAGAACCATAGGGAACTCCAATTATTTCAAAACTTTAATGAAAAATAGTGCTTTCTGAGGCAGTAGGGAAAAAGTAGAGAAGGCCATGCTAACTAGAAATGCAGTCGTCAATGACTATGTATTCAAACCTTTGTACTCAGTGTGTCTTCCACAAATCTGGTTAATACCTTTCAGTGCACAGGGTGTGCTATCATGATTACTTTTGCTATTTTAACTTTACAAAAACTTTGTGATTACTTTTGCTATGTTCTCAGTTTCCAGAAGAGAGGGGAGATGAAGATTACATGTAGAATGTCTATATTATCTGGAAATGGAGCTATAGCCGAGATTTATGGCTGTGTCAGTGCACAAGAGTGACAAACAGAGGGATATAAAACACCAAAAATCTTTTGCTGGGAGCATTAAAATCTACTGTAAATCAATTTTTCAATCCAAGATAAAACAGTTTTCAACTATTAAATATCTAGTCGGTACCTTTGTTAAATGGTCTTCTGAATGAGAACTGGGTTTCTATTGAATTCTCTCATTGAGTTCATAGGGTCAAAAGAGTTTTTTGATAGCTCGATTACTGGTCTGCAAAAATCTCTTGAATTTTTATTCCTAGATATGACATAGCTTTTCTCAATAACTCTCAATGTGATATAGTCTGTCCTGGGGGGTTGCTTTTCCTACGAGGTTTATAGCTGCAGATGCAAAGCTACACTTTGGACTGTACTTTTCTGTCCTCTGCCATTTGGCCAGGCATATGAACAGCAAACTTGAGGACACAAGCCATAGGCACTGCCTTGACTGAAGCAGAAACAGCAAACCAGTACCTGTATGGGAATCAAATCACTTTATTTCTGCCCTTTTCTTTCCCTTTAGTTTACCTCCTTTGACTTCCAGACACTTCTTGATGCTGAAAATCTCACTGAGCAGCTCACACTGGGTGAAAATAACAGGTCCTCTTCAGCCTAAGCACATCAGAACTAGCATTTCACGTGTCTACCCTTCTGTTCTGTTTTCTCTGCAGAAAACAGAAGAAATACAGACTATAAAGTACTTCCTGGCAGCCTAGTTAACTTTCTGACAGAGGAGAATCATTCCCAAAAAATGCTGTGCCTCATAAACATTCTACATGAAGTCTCAGTCAAATGCCTACCAGGACTGTCAAGATTCCAGTTAGCAGCTCCCTGGACTCTATAATTATATTTAGAGTTTCCCATGCCCAAGACACACAGACTGGAGGAGGTGTTAGAACACACCTGCTATGATCCCCTACCACAAATACAAACAGCTTCAACATCCACAAACTCAACATCTTCTCTGCTTTCCCTCTGCAGAGCAAATAAGCAGAAATAGGAAGCTCAAAGCACACTCCAGTTTCTATGAAGAAGAGCAGTTTGCAAAACTAACAGTCTTGAATGAGCATCATCATTTCTCATGATCAAACTAGACTTACTGAAAACTAAATACCATGAGGAATTGCACTGTAACCATTCTCTTCAGGGCTAATGTATTTTAAAACTGACTATACCACTGCATCTCAACAATAGAGCTGGATACCCATTTCTCCTTGTTCCCTTGTTCTAAGTTAGGGTGGAGGCCTGAAACACTTGCTTTGTTTCTTCTTGCTTCCATCTGTCAGTAGTATTGTCATGTGTATGTATTTCATAAGAGTTTAATACACAGGTCCTTCAACTACAGTTAGGGACATCCAAGGACGAATCGCACTTGCCTTAGTGCTGTGTTCCTGAAGAACACCTTCTTTATGAGAATTACCTGTAGACTAATTAGAAATTCTGAATGCCTGGTTCTGAGTCCAGACTCAAGAGACAGAACTCACTGCCTGGAACCCAGGAATCTGTATGGTGTTATATTTTATTTTTAAGGCAGGGTCTCACTATACAGCATAGGCAGATCTTTAACTCTCCATCCACCTGCCCCAGTCTCTGGAGTGCTGAGATTACACTTGGGCATTACCATTCTCTGCTAGGAAGCTACATTTGGAGGAGCTGGCCTAGAAACGGCTATGTTCACTAACTTTTCAGAAACAGCTTCTAGATTTTTCCTTTTTAAATTGACTGCACTCATCTTACCCAACAATCTTTGAAGGTAAATATAGTTTTAGTCTTTGAGGGAAATGGAGCTCTTGATCAATATTTCCCTACTAATAGAAATACCAAGAATACAAAAAATAAAATTTCATTTAAATATACTAAATGATATTCCTTCTCAAGTTTTTCATAATCCTCTGTGCAATTATTTAGCAAACTTCAGTGAAAAATCTAGCCTGAAAGTGTAGTTTTCTAACAAGACATCTGTCTGCAAACCTCTTTGATGAAAATCTGGTTTTATTTTAGCCTTTGCTCTGAGGGTTATACTAACTGATTCTTCTGGTTAAAACAAAGAATATATTGAGACTTATTTGCTTCAATCGTAAGATTTCTAACTGCTGCATAATATATAGCTACCAAAGTCTTCAGAAAAGCGAGGTAAACACACTTTCCAAGTCGTAAGTTTAAAGTTTGATTCTTGGGACCTACATGATAGAAGGAGCAAACTGACTCCCATAAGTTTCCCTCTGACCTCTAAACACGCACCGTCATGCACAAGCTTCTCCTCCCCTCCCCCAATAAACTGAGAAATGCCATAAAACCTTTCTAATGAGATAAGATTCATTTAGTTGAAGACACATTTTCTTCAAAGATGGCTTTTGTAAATACAATAAGCCTTGTAACCATTTTATTGCATGTGAAGAGTTTATAGTAAGACAGGTATAAATGCTTCAAAAATAAAACCTTCAGGCTACATTTCTTTTCAGTCACGTGAGGTTTCAAATTAAAGAGCAGGAAAAATATTTGGCATAGGGTCTTGTATGTCCTGTACCACTCAAGAAACATTTTAAGTCACTTTCTATTATATACTATAACTAACACTGGCACAAAGAATGGGAATTTAAAACAGTTTATTGTGAATTGATCACCTTCAAGCTCTCCTTGGGGAGTAGTTGAGAGTTCGTGGATATATTTTTTACTAGTGGTAAATGCTGTAGAAGGATACCCTCCACTTTAGATAGGACACGTTTCAGGGACACAAATCATCAGTTTGCTCCAAAGGTCTTTTACTGTAAGAGATTTGGATCTAAAAGTTCCTGTATTTAAAAATCCTCTCTAAAGCACTGGGCAGCTGCGGTGGGTTCCTATAAAATAAGAAATATATCAAATGTACAAATATACCAAGCAAGCATGAGTGAGAAAGTAGAGGCAAGCCAGTTTTTAGAGGAGAAAATTCTCTCAGCTTTTTAGCTATAAAATCATGTAGGTTTTGTTGTTGTTTGTTGTTGTTGTTGTTGTCTTTACAGTATTGATAAATAGTAGAGAAGTCTTGCTAGTAGCAACTTCAGTCTTCTTGTTAACGAGGAATTCACTATGAGCATCCATAGCAATTTATAGTTCAGCTGGGTTGCCTTTAAGGACTTGAGAAAGCTTCCAAGTTACAAAAATTAATATTGGACAAACACAGCTTCGCCAAGGCTTGAAATGTTATCTAGATGAGTGAGTAGCAAAGGAGTGAGCTTCATTTACATGTTTGATGTGTTCCTTCACCTGCATTCATCTACAGAAGAATTCGAGCTACGGAGGAATCTGGAGGAATCCGATCTACATAAGAATCCAGTCTGTAGAGGAATCCAGTGTACTACAGAAAATTCCAGTCTACGAGAGAAATCCAGTCTACAGAGAAATCCAGTCTTCAGACAAATTCAGTCTATAGAGGAATCCTGCACACTTTTGCTATTTACAAAATGTTAGGAAATTATCAATTCCAGATCTATTGCTGAGTACTGAATGTGTGAGAATTCCTCCCATAGACACAAAAAAATATTTCAATCACTATATTCAGACATGAAAAGACATGAGCTTATATGCCTCAGATATAGAATAATTACTTTCCAGGGCTCATGCAATCAGATAAAGTGGCTAATTGTTATATACAATTTCTTTTATCCTGTCATATAAAATAATAAACACAAAACTTCAGTTCTATAAACAAATGGTGGCCCTACAGGAAGGAACCAGGCCACTCCAGGGCTCCAGAAAGTGCCAAAGTCTTATGAGTGTCCACTTAAGGCTGGTTGGAGGAAGGATATAGGCTCACTTGCTTAGCCACTTACTATGGAGGTTTGCCTGTCAGGGCCCAGCATTCAGTGAGGGGGCACATCCTGTCCATCAGGGGCACATCCTGTCTATGTGGACTGCAGTCAGGCTGGAACTTTGAGACTTTGCTACATTTTCCAATAGCCCAAACTTGCTCTCACTGATTCAGACTTCACTTCTACTCAGGGGACAGAGCCATTTCTAAGAAGAGCAATATTTATACAGAAGAACTTAGAAGCAAAGCTGTCAGAGAGTGGAAAATGTATGCTGGCCAGTGGACAGGAAAGGCTCATCTTCCCAAGGCTCACGAGGAAGCCTTGTTTACCCCATAATAGCTATGAATTTGTCAAATGCACCCCGCCATCACTTTTCCAAGGATTATTACTGATGAATCCAATGATACCATCTTGATAAGAAAAACACACAATTTGTGTTTTAAAACAGTATTTTGATGGCCTGGAATTATGAAAATTAAAGATGGTGATAATCTGGTAATTAACAGCAATTTCTTTCATCACTGCAGAAATGGTACCATGCAACAGCAGTGACCTATAATTTCCCTCACACAATATTTGCATATATTATCACCATGTATGTTTGTAATTACTCCAGCAGTCACCCAAACTATCATATCATTTGTTCATACGATGTTAGGGGTATTCACGTAGACTGGAGCAATGGAATGTTGCAAAAGAGAACGTTAAACATGACGTGACATGTACAGCAGAGAGGTAATTAGTGCCACCATTAGCTCTTCTCACTAACTCTTTGGTAATACAAAAGTATGGACATGTGCAGAATATTTTAGGTTAATTCATTTTGCTTTTGTGTTGTTTTCACTATAACTAAAACAGGAATTAAATAACAGAAGGTTAAAAAGCTAAACAAAATAAACAGTAGCTGCATCCTAATAGCATTTCATCCCTCCCTGGATCTGTGCCTGGTTCTCCTACTTGTGTGGAGGGACTCTGTGAATGAATGAACACCTTGTGCACAGACAGCCTGTGTCTCAGCCTCCAAACGCATACTCCCAGCTGCTCCAAGGGCACTGTGCGCTTTGGTGTCTCATTAAGTAGCTGTTCTCTTTCCTACTGTGAGATAATCAAGGAGAAGACTAGGATATGCTTGCATGGAAACTTTGAGGCCTAATCTCAGGTATCCATGTTCTATACAATAGATTAAGGGCATTTCATCTTCATACAGTAAAAGAAACCTGAGTGGGGCTCAATTCGATCAATAAAGTATGCACGGCATAGTATGAGGACTTGAATTAAGATTCTTACACCCATGTAAAAAGCAAGCACAGTGACACATATCTGTAACCCCAGCACTGAGGAAAAAGAAACAATAGGATCCCTGAGGCTCCCTGGCCAGCTACTCCACCTGGGCATTTTCTTTTTCATTATATTTACTACCAATTTCAAAAGGTTCCACAAAGAAAGACTTTATTTCAAGGTCAAAGTACTTGGAATGGTAGCACTGAGAACTGAGTTTTGTTTGGTTTTCTGCTTTTGTTTTTAATAGGGGAATTTCAAGATATCTGTGCAACCACAAGGATACTCAGGAATATCTGTTGATGCATCATTTGTAACTACAAAATCAGAAAAATGCCCCAAGCATTTCCTTCTTACATGTGGATGGCTTCAACAAGACACAGTCACAAAACAGAATCCTTCAAGCAGGTTCAAAAAGGAAAGCAGACACAGGCATGGAAAGTGTCCTGGTTCTAGCGCTCTGAGAAAAAGCAGGATGAAGAGCAGGATAAGAAATGTTCCTCCTTTGTTCAAAAAAGTAGATTATTCTGGTGTCGGGTGAGAAAGAGAGGAGAGAGAGAGAGAGAGAGACTCTCTCTCTCTCTCTCTCTCTCGGGGGGGATTCTGTAGGAATACATAACTGACAGTTAATAAGCATGCTCTATTGAGAATAAAAAAGTTTGCTCAAATCATTTATATTATTTAGTTTGCTTTGTCATGTATAATGTCCTTTTTAAAAAAGATGTGAAAAACACTATTCAATTAGCTAATCAAACAGGAGATAAGAAACACATATGTCCTGCTCTTACCATCCTTGCTGCGTGGGAAAGTTAATGTAAACATGACACACTGGTGTTTGAAGTCTTTCATCACCAGGATAGATGGCAATGTCTGAGCATTTATGTGCAGGAAGTCATAACAGCTTCGTCACGATAGCAGCTTCCCAAGTTTGCAGAGAGTCGCATCTAAATTGATTATTCCTTAAATGCAAAAGTCTGATAAAACAAGCGTCAGATAATAGAAGTTCACCTAGTACCTCAGTGATTACCGAGCTCCTCTCGGCACCTGTGAGCTAAGTGCTGCAGAGAAGCTAGCCGACTCAAAGACAGTCACAGGGCTTTGCTGCTTGTGACCCCACAGATGACAAACTAACAGATTTGAAATTGCTCACACAATTTCTTTTAAAAGGAGGAGGAGGAGGAGGAGGAGGAGAAGNAAGAAGAAGAAGAAGAAGAAGAAGAAGAAGAAGAAGAAGAAGAAGAAAGATGAATCTTTTGAACTTTTGTAGTAATGAGAAGAAACTTTTCTAGTAATGGAATTTGTGAAAGATATAGATCACTAAACCTAGGGAAAACTCTCTTGCCTGCCCCTGAAGTTGGCTATAAAATCTTTATGGGAGAGGTACCCTACCTACCCTCAGAGGAAAGGGAAACGCTTCCTTACCTCTGAAAATGTAAAGACATAGGGGAGAAACTGAGCAAATAGCACCTTCTGAGCCCCTCAGCTTATTGCCAGAGAGAATGCTTCCCTCTGGACCCACACAGCATCATCACCCCCATCACCAACGCCATAGAAAAACCAGCAGGCTGGGCCTGCTTCTTCGCGGCATTTCCTCATGAAGATCATGCCACAGAGAAGCTATGTTGAATGCATTCTGATGCTTTTATCTTATCCATCTTTCCTTCTTGAGCCTCCTTCAGGAACCTGCAGTAGGATAAGCAGAGGTATGTCTACAAGCTAGGCGATGGAAACGGAAGCAAGAAACGAATAAATAAAATGTCTCTCCAGTAGGCAGAGTGGGCACCGGCCCCGCGAAGAACATCAAGGCAGCTCATTATCTCTGCATCTCTTGTCTACAGCACAGCAAGGAGGACAAAACAGCACAAATTCTAAACTAGGAAACACGAACATATGCCAAGGCAATAGTTTCAAAACTGAGATGTAGAATGTGGAGAAAACAGGCTGGTGAGCTGGAAAGAAACTCAAGCGGAAGGCATGCAGCCTCAGAAAGCAGCACAACAGGCAAAGAAAGCTGACTGCAAATCTAAAGGATATTGCACTCTTGAGTACCATGAAGCACACTGGAAAAAAAGGTTTTTTTTTTCTTCTCTTCAAACTAGAATCAATGATAGATGAAAGAATAAAATTAGCACATTTGCTATCAAGGCATCTAATTAAAATGTTTCAAATTCTATTTTGCTCACTGATCCAAATTATTTAATCTTTTAATAATTCCTTCACAGCTCCCAACTCCCTTCCACTCTTCCTTTACCGTCGTCTTCCACTTCCCCCTCCCTTTGCTCTCTTGACAAATTCCACCTTGGGGTACTTGCCTACAATTAGCTACCAATTCTTCACAGTTGTGCCATGTTCGGGCAAGGGGGGTCCTCGCCTTCGTTTCTCTAACGCTTCATTTGGAAACTTTCAAAACCCAGTTCTAGGCAGCCAGTGTTCCTCGTTTTGTCCTGGTTGCATGACAGAGAGCATTTCAGCCCTAGCCAGTGGTGTGCCCATGGAAACTGAGGTCATTGTATCCTAGGAAACTATAGCAACCAACGGAGGCAAATTGAAAACAAGCCCATTGTCATCATTTGTTAACGAGTAAAAGATGTGAGTATCTTCAACAATGAATTCAGCTGCCATTTGCCAAGGAGAAGATGCAGTTCAGGTTGGTCCCAGTAACTAGAACAGATAAGCATTTGAAAGCATAAATGATTGATTTTATCTGTATTTATTTTTAATAATAAACACTTATTAGGCTTGTTCCTAAAATAGCCAAGAAAATCAACTGATAAGATCAGCTCATATCAGCATCTCTTCGCACTGTTATTGACTGTTTTGTACTCTCTAATATCTAGCAGTTTATCCAGAAGCACAGAAAAGTGCTTATTATAATTACACAAAAGATATCCAGAGATTATTCTGATATCTTCTGTGACTCTGTGCATTTGAAATTAATTGAATAATAAATTTAGATTCTTAATTCTCAGTTTTGGCTTCTCAATTTACAATCCCCAATTTTATAGAGACTCTTCCTTGAAGTCTAAGTAGTTTGACTGTCTAATCAAACTGAGTTAATGAGAGGCCAGATAGGTCATCCATGTAGACACAGCATCTATTATTTTGACAAATGAGTTTCCAGCATGAAGGCAGAAATCTCCCAGCCTCCCATTTTGTTTGAGCTCATTTGCTTTGCATATCATACAAAGTTTAATTCCAAAATTTCTATCCCCAAAGAAATCTGGATCATGCTATTGCTTCCAAAAACAGACCTGAGAAAAACAATGTCTCCAAGAAGTCTGTTTATTTATATGTTCTGTACACACACACACACACACACACACACACACACACACATACAAAGAGGAAAAACACCCCAGGTTAAAAAAAAGTCAAACTCTTAATGCAGAATCTCACTCGTTTCACAGGATCTAGTCTGTTCCTCAGCTAATGCAGTATAAGGAAAGTAATGAGAATAGTCTAAGTATTTTAAGTCAAGAATATAAAACAAAATCACTGATAGGTGTCTTGACATGAGACACAGCCTTATTGTCTGTCTCAGGTAATAAAACATATATATGCATATGTGTGTATAGATGTATATATATATATATATGTTTTAAAGCTTAAAAGAATATTGAAATTTCCATATCATTGCAAAATAATGTATATATTAATTCTCTATGAATATTTACATTTTTCCAGTCTTTCACTTGCTAATATCTATTTTTGATGGCATTCACTGTTAGAAAATGACCTCTTCAAATATGTGTTTCACAGGAAATGATTTATATATTTCAAAATACACTCTTTTAAATTGCCCAGTGTTAATAACAGCTGGAATAAACAAGCTTGGAAACCAACACATGATCATTGGTAATAGCCAACAGGAGGAAACAAAACCATACAGATACACTAGGAAGTAACCCGTAAGCCTACAGCAGCCAGATTGGCAAGTGTCAACTTCTCAGAAAACGCTGACATGCAAAGT
Source organism: Bramus lutescens (assembly GCA_001685075.1). Taxonomy (NCBI): domain Eukaryota; kingdom Metazoa; phylum Chordata; class Mammalia; order Rodentia; family Cricetidae; genus Bramus; species Bramus lutescens. The sequence goes on along the minus strand of LOEQ01006250.1, from coordinate 123,138 downwards.
GTTTACATCAATAGTCTCTACTAGACAAACTCGGTGTTGGGGTGGAGTGGAATGGGTTGTCAAGGTTGCACCTTAGGACATGAAGACTTTCCATGTGAACGTCCAACAGGACCAGAACGTGTGCCTGCTGACATGCCCTCCAGTTGTATGTTTACTGAATTAAGGCACATACAAAGAACAGAACTGGGTTAAGCCAATCATGCTATATGTTGAAAGATACCTAAGTCTTAGAAGGCCAAAATCCAGTACCATTCAAATAGGACAGAGATAAAAAGAGAAAAACACTCCAAAGATCCAGAAAGAAGGTACTGTGAGAAGACAGCTTCAGGAGACCAGCATGCTCGTGGCAGCATAACAACATCATTAGTACAGCTACAGGGACAACCATAAGAGAACACAACAGATGAATGAAGAATGCTTGACTAGGGCAAAGGAAAAAAAGCATTAAAATTCATTTTGTAATAGCCAGTAAAAAGATTACGTATAAAAATAAAATCAGGAATAGGAAAAAAAAGTAAATTTCCTAAAATTTAATAAAAAGCAAGAAATAAGTTTAGAGGTATCAAAGCTGGACATATGGATAATTTGAGTTTCTGGAGAAGAGAATAAATGAAATAAAACTACACTGATAGACGTAATAGAAGAAAAAATTCCTGAACTTAAAAAACTACTAGTGTATACAGTATTTTGTATACTGTATACAAAACTACCACAGTCCAATGAAAACCAACCAATAATTCTCTGTCCTTCTCCACTTCACCCCATTTAAAAATCCATGATTTACCTGAGTCAAATCTCTTCCTTGTGACCTTGTGACCTTTTCTCTTTCTTTTTAACTTGCCTTATGACTGTGACTGTGGCTCCCCACATGCTACAGGCTGCATGCAGAGTCAGAGGACAGATCTATGAGGTCAGTTGTCCTCTTCCATCTTTGCAGGGATCTGAGAGATGAAGCTCAGGCTGCCTGGCTTGTGTGACGAGTGCCTGCACCAACTGAACCACCTTGCTGACCACTGAGAACTTTCCTAAAAGGAATTTGTCATATGTTGCTTCAGGCAGACTCAGTCTTGCAGCTTTCAGAATCTCCATCCTGTCCTTAGCGTTGAGATACAAATGCCATCATTGGTTGTCATTTGCTATTGGTATATGGGATAGTTGGTGATACTTAGAGAATATGCCTTCCACTAATCTTGAGACATTAAAAAAGAAAACTTCACTATATCCCCAGAAAGATAAACAGGTTTTATGCTTTAATAAAGAGCAAATAAATTTAAAATTAAGAAATAAACATGAATTTTCTAAAACCACCGTTCTAAATGATTAGTAAGCCAAAAAGGTAAGAAGATAAATTTATTGAACATAGACTGTTTTAGCTTAGTTTCTTTTAGTGATAAAACACTCCAACCAAAGTCAACTGAGGGTTTGTGTGCCTAGAGTTTCCTAATAACAAGGTTGTTTTTGTTTGTTTTTCCCCTGGCCCCATACCCCTATTTTTAGTATATGTACTTTTGGTCACAGGCATCATTGAGGGAAGTCAGCAGGATCTTGAAAACATAAACAGCGCAGGAACACTGCTTCCTGATCGCCCAGGCTCATGCTTAGCTAATTTCTTTACATAGCTAGCCTAGGATTGCCAGCCCAGGGAATGGTGGCACCCATGGTGGGCTTGACACTCCTACAACAATCATTAATTAACACGATCCCTCACAGACGTATTCATAGACCAATCTTATCTGTGCAACCCCTCCATTGCGACTCTCTTTTCAGGTGACTCTAGGCCATATCAAGTTGGCAATCAAAGAAAACTAGAACATATATCAATACACAAAGCGGGGAGGACAAACAAAAAAGCCTTACGTTATCAGAAAATGCAAGCCTCTTAATTTCTTTTATTTGAAAGGCTGCAAAATTAATCTAGAGAAGAAGGGGACAATGAGAAAACTTAAGAACCGGGGAAAGGTACTCCAGGGATGAGTGTTGGTCATGTGAGTGTGCACGGTTGCTCACACTTATTGCTTCACTCAAACCTTAGAGCAATTCTGGGAGGTCTGAGCTATTGCCCCACCTTCCACAGCAGAAGCTGTTATTCTGTCAGTAAATCTTAGACAGAAGACAGAGGCCAGCCCTCAGGACTGGAAGTTTAAATATGCCCACTGAAGACAAATTTTGGAAAGAATTATCAGGAAGAGGAAGAAACTAAAAAAGGAAATTTAACCAGAGCTATAGATCTTAACATTCCTATAGAATCTTTTATAAAGTGTAAATGGATTTCAATACATTTGATAACTTTAATATTCTATAACATTCCAGGAAGTATAAGTTATAGTGTTTAGCTTAAGAAAAATTAAAATAGTTGAATAAAGACAATTACCTATCAAGAAGTTGAAATGCTGCTGCTTTTTCTTTTTTCATTTTTTTTTAACTTTTCTTTTTGTTTTTTAAGACAGGGTTTCTGTGTGTAGCCCTAGCTTTCCTAGAACTAGATCTGTAGACCATACTGGACTTGAACTCAGAGATCTGCCCGCCTCTGTCTCCTGAGTGCTGGGGTCAAAAGTATGCACAACAACCCCATGGCAATTGCTTTTTCTTAAATGACTACAGGGTCTTTAATATTTTTGACTGATAAATTCCACCGTAATTAGTTTCAGAACATCAAAAACATAGTATGATTTTTACATTGATTTAAAGGTACAGACTGGTTCTGAAATTAAGCCTGTGAAACTGGCATGTATGTGCACTGCTGCGTTCTTCAGAATAGCAAGGAAACAGAACGAACCTAAATGCCCATCAACAGCAGAATGGGGAACAAAACTGTGACATAGACACCCAATGGAATTATCCTTAGCTTAGAAGAAAACTGAAACTGGCAATGAAAAGGAAGTTGTATACGAAAAGAGGTAACCCAGGCCAAAAGACAAAATTGCGTGTTCTATCTCAAACACATATTAACTTTCAATATGTGTATGCCTGTAAATATGAGAGTGTGAGAGCGAATATCAATGATGAAACTACATACATGCTGTGACCTGCATGGCTTGGGTTGGTGAGAGAGGAAAATATGGATCGATACACGGACATACATACAGGAAGGTCAGGATCAGATGGAAGCCTTCTCACCATCATAACGCCGACCGTCAATGGGTTTATTTTGGTACAGCACTTACAGAGGGCTAACTAGCCTCAGCAGGAGGTCTTCTTTGGGGCATTCTCTGTCTGTAAACATCTATGAAGAGGAAGATGCACTTTCTAGTCTTTGCACACACTGATCAATCATTCATAAACGCCCATACTCAGACTCTGAAGGAGAATCTTCCCACCTCTCTTGAGCCTGGCCCATATTGCGAGCCAGCTTGTCCAGTGTCTCATACTCCTTATGTCCTTGATGCGACTGTGCCCATGTCAACAATCGTGTTTGTTCAGGACTCAGTCACTGAAGGCTTCCTCTGACCTCTACTACAGATAAGAGACTTTGAGAAGGGAACAAAAGGTACGTGGGAGGAAGGAAAGGTCACGCGGAACAAGAGGGTAAAAGGAGGGGACCAGCATAGCGAGGCACAGCAGGAAAGAGAGAGAAGATGGGGAGAAGAAACGGAGAAAAATCAAGAAGCAACCAAACCTATTTTTGTTAGAAAGATGCTAACAAAAAAAGATGCTAATGAAACTCAACTCTTTGTTTGCTAATAAAAACGTTAGCATGCATAAAATGATAAAGCCAACCACACTTCCAAATTTGAGTAAAAGATGAAACTAAAAAAGTAATATCGGCTGCAAGATAATATTTATAATTATAATATTTATAATTAATCTAAAGAAATTGCTAAGTTAGTAAAGCAATTTGATACTAAGAAATCTGACGCAGGAAAACAATAACTTTAATTTACTACATACAGCACATGAATTTAGTTGAATTTAAATCAATTACCAAGTTATTGGTAATCATGATAAATTAATAAAAATGATATGTTAATAGTTGTAATGTGTTTATGTTTATTACTTGGGGTTCAGGAATGAAGTGCAGGGGCAGAGTGCTTGCCTCACACACACGAGGCCCTGATGCAATCCCCAGGGCTGCAATAGTAGTGATAATGAAGTTGATGGGACACACACTGCTGGAAAAGCTACTTCATTCACCCGTTTAAAAAGAAAAGAAGCAAGGCTACCTATTATTACCAGTACAATATACCACTGGAATTTAAGACTGAATAGAGAGAATTATAGTATTCACAATAATAACAATACAAAACTGGCATTATTTTCAGACAGTAAAGTATCACTTTAAAAATTCATGTTAGAGACTAATGAGAGGACACAGCCAGTAAAGGAGATTGTTGATAAACCCGACAACCCTAGTCTGAACCCCAGAACGCACCTGATGGAGAGAGCCCACTCCTGCAAGTTGTCCTCTGACACAATGAACAACACACAAAATAAACAACTGCAATCATTTTTAAACTCAAGATAATTGACCATAATCATCATAAGTACTAAGACAAATGAATGCTGCAAAGCGTGACCCTAAAAACAGATTGCTTTCTCAAATCCAGCTTCTAGTGCATATTTTTCTCTAATAACAGATGTGTAATTTGCTCTTTTAGATCTTGGTGCCTTTATATGTTAAAAAAAATAGACCTAAATCTATATCTACCAAAATTAAATGACAAAAGTACAAAGGCAGAACATCTGCTTTTCTTTAAATCTTGCCCCAGAGCAAATTCTAGATAGACAAAAGATATAAAATGTAAAATCCTACAGCTATCTCTTTGGTGTAGTTTTTTCTTTTTTCTTTTTTTTTTTCATTCTTTTCTAAAAATGTGCCCATACAGAAAAAAAAAAACCCACCATAAAAGGAAAAGTGATGGTTGATCTGACTATGCACTACAACTAGTGAACTCTAGAGAGGCAGGTTCTTTCAGGAAAGGCAAGGTGTGTCAACACCAGCACAGCACTGGAGAAATGAGGAACTCCCTACAAACAAGTAAGAAGAAATCCTCGAGTTTTCAGAAACTCATCAAGAAATCGGTCAACATAAAAGGATTGGTGTCAAAACGATCTGAACTCCAAACACCAGCTTGCACAGCTGTTTACATAAGAGGGCAAAAAGCAGACACTACAGCTGCCAGCAGGGGGCAGCAAACTCTCTTGCCCCAAGACCTAGGTCCACATCTGTTGCCCCTGAGAGGTGGAAGACATCTTAGGAGCCATTTCTACAGGACAAAGGATGAAAGCGAAGCCATTTTGCCTCAGGGAAAGGAACAGAAAATTCTCACTTCAGCCCTGTTCTCACTGTAGCCATTCTAGTCAAACAGGGCAAGTTCAACTCACCTGAGCATGTTTATTAATCTAGAACAGTGGTTCTCAGCCTTCTTAATGTCACAACTCTTTAATACAGTTCCTCCAGCGGTGTTGACCCCGACCGTAAAGTTATTTTTGTTTCTACCTCATAACTGCAATTTTGCTACTGTTATGAATGGTACTGTAAATATCTGTGTTTTCTGATGGTCTTGGGTGACCCCTTTGAAAGAGTCATTTGCCCCAAGTGGCTGAAACCACAGGTTGAGAACCATCTAGATAGTATTTGGAGAATGCACAATGATCTATTCTGACAACTCAATTCAGTGACATTGACATGTTCACAGTGCACTATAACAATCTCACTGCTCTAATTCCAAAATATTTATTTCATCACACCCTAAGAAAATGGCATGCCAATTGAGCAATCACTCTCCATACCACAGCCACTGGCAGCCACTCATAGTCTGTGGGCTTACCTGTTCTGGCTATTTCACTTAAATAGAACCTTATAAAATGTAATCTTTTGTGTCTAGCTTCTCCTTTACCTAGCATTTTTCAGAATCCATTCATGGTGCGGCATGATTCAGTCTTCGTGGCTTTTCACGGTTAGCTAGTGATCCACTGTGTGGATGCTGTGTGTTTGGGAAGTTCATTTATCAGCTGCTAGGTGTTGGTTTCCTGCCACCTTCCAAAGCTGCTGTGAGTATTCACCTTCCTATTTCCACACTAGCTGCTCTCTCCACTCACAATGCTTCCTGCTCAATCTCTGCGTAAGGCTCTTGCTTGTCATTCAAGGTTCTGCAACAACGTCATCTCTTCCGGTCACTCTTCCACAGCCANCTATTTCCACACTAGCTGCTCTCTCCACTCACAATGCTTCCTGCTCAATCTCTGTGTAAGGCTCTTGCTTGTCATTCAAGGTTCTGCAACAACGTCACCTCTTCCGGTCACTCTTCCACAGCCATGTCCCCAGTGGCTGTCCACTCCCTGGCCACGCAACTTCTCAGCCCAGCACTTCTCACTGTCTGCAATGATATAGCTTGCCTGAATATCAGCTTCCCCATTAGAGAAGTAGAGGCAGGGAGCTGTCCCTCAAGAAAGTAGTGGGTGCTTAGTACTCTGTTAAATGAATGCATAAATGAGATAAAACACACAACATAGTTTTTACAACACAGCTCTTCACTTGGAAACATGAAGCAAAGGTAATGCATTTCTCTGCAAGATGTTCGGCATTGACACATATACTAAATTTATGTCAGTTTCTCCAGGTGTGTTGTCTTGATTCCCTTACCTATATTTAGCATCCAAAGTGTGACCAACAACTACTTTTCCTCTCAAGACTTCCAATAAAGCATTATAGCAGATTTTCTCAAATCCCTTCTGTCAAAAGGGAACAGTTTGGCTTTCTGCTGAATATCACATAAGTACAAAATCCATGAATGAACCAGATAAAAGGCAAACTCTAGAAGCCTGCAAGCGAGGAGTTGGGCAATATGTGGAGACACTTATCTAGGATCGGAATGTAAGCAGACAGCAAGCTAAGCAGAGCGATACCTGCTGTCCAGCCTAGGCAGGCTTAGAAGGCTCTTGGCAACGATAAGGTCAAAACAAGTTTATACAGTTAAATGGAGGGAAGGGGTGAGCAGCTGGGTAAGTTGAGGAGGCAGGGTGATAGAAGTTGGAACGGAGTGGTTTGGGGCATTTCTGTGGCCTCTACTGTCTCAGGAAAGAAAACAAGACCAAACCCCAGGGGCAAAGTCCGGCTCAACAGAAGGCACCAAGCAAAGCCTGGGACCTAAAGGCAGCAGCTCATCTGGGGCCCACCTCGGGTGCCCTTACCTGGCCAACTAGGGCAGTTTGATTTTTGGCTCTGCCTGCTGTAGACTTGTAAGCACTGACCTCGGCAATATTGGAGGTTGGCTCCAGGGTGGAAGAGTGGTATAAATGTCTTCTCTCACGAGGAGGGAAAAGGGCTGAGATTTGTTGTGTCTATTCTATGAACATGGGCAAAACTGATTCCCTGACAACAAGGGGCTTACCGTGGAGCTATGAGAGGCTGGTATAGCAGTCGAGACAAATGAAAAGCAGTAGGAAAAAGGGGGAGCTATTTGGGGTTAAAAATGACAGCTGGGTCAAGCCTTTGAAGGCCTGAAGACAGTGTTACTCTACCGTATATATATGAGGCAGCCACTGTGGATTTTGAGCACCATGGGGTCCTATTTTAAGATAAATGGGTCTGCATGTACAGAGCATATAAAGCCTGGGGTGTAGCCTTAAAGATACACAGTTCACATTTCTCTACTCTGCAGCTTTTCCCATCCTTCTCTTGCTCCCAACTCTGCCTTATCTAATGCACCTACATTCCAGCATTCTAGGGCCTGGATGTTCTGAAGAAGAGTTTAGTAACAACAGCCCACAGTGAGTCAAAACACACCAACAATAAATGTCTACTTGTAACCAGGTGGATCCCATATTTAAAACCGAACTTCAAACTCCTCTAGGGACTTTTTTGAGATCGATGGACCATAGTCAAAGTCCTGACATACTTACTAGGGAGCCAATGCTGGGAGGATATTTGAAAACTTGTGTCTCTAAGTCTACAAATAAAGAAAGGAAGAAAATCACGGGGGAGGGGATCTCTTTTAATGAAGTCAATGGGAGAATGAGTTAATTTACATGTAGGCTAATTTTCTTAATAACCCTAGCACTAAATAAAATGTCACTGGCCACAGTCTTTCCAATCACTTGAAATGAACTTTCAGCTCCCAGCAGCATGAACTCATCTATACCATGTGCCTCCTTGGTGACAGCAGACACCCCAGCTTCTCCATCTCCCTTTGGGATTATCCTCACCTCTCTCCTAGCATGCACCATCTTTCGAGTCCCTTGGCCCATTCTATCCTTTGCTAACGAGACTCAACAGCAGAGTGTTCTGGGAAATAGGAACAACAATGACAGCCTAACAACAGAAACAGCCATCCGTAAGGACAATGTCCTCCGTAGGTCTACCCCATCATCACTAACTGCAACACGACCACAAGGTTCTGGGGCTAAAGGGAGAAAACACAGTGAGTCCCTCTCCAGCAGGATTAGCCTCCCTAAAGGCAAGCAAACAGTTCCAAGGTTTCCAACTGAAACCCTTACTTAGAAGGATTTTATAACCCAGTGCTTGTGATCCACTGTGAACTTCAACTTGACCCAAAAGGCCCCAGGCGTATGAGTTCACTCGGAGATATAATAAAAAGGGGACAGCAAACATAAACTGTAATCATTCACAAATGGCTGTGTTTAAAAGTGACATTTTACAAGTGGCCATTCCATCGGTGCTTTGGCCATCACCATCCATCATCCACAGAGAATTCTAGAAAGCAGAAGCCAAACATCGTGTAAATAACCTGTGAGACTCTCAGGAAGAATATGTGATTTTTAGGCCAGGTAACTGCCAGATGTTTCAAAGACATAAAAATAGCCTGCATATTAAGGTTTTATTCGTCCTCAATTTTTGAATCGTGATTTTTACCACAGATGCAATCTCCAATGCATAGTGCAGCAGCGTCAGCCCCTTTCCTTCCTCACAGGCACTGGTGACTGGAGGCCACAATTAGCCAACCAGCTGCCCCTGACCGGCCTCTGCTCAGGGTGTTCAAAGTCCATCAGATGAGTCTCAACATGTCATTATTATTGCTTAGCAACAACTAGCTAGAACCGGTCCTGGCTGAAGAAAGCAAATGGTGTTTCAGAAAGTCTGAGAAAAAAAAAAATGCAAAAACCCAGAAAAGAAGGGAAGCGCTGCTGGGGAGAACAATAGCAATGACAGCCAATTTTCTTTTTACATATGCACAAATAAGAAAGTCAGATAAGCTCCCTTGGCATGTGCCAGTCAAACTGATGGGCAAGGTGTCCTCAATCGACACATATTGGTTAATAATTTATACATATTCACAGTTATGAAAATTCAGGATACAATTCCACCCAAAGATATTTTTAACCTAGTTGTAAAGAAGCCAAAATGCACGAAACAGTGCAAATAGGAGGAGAATAGCTCAAGATAAACGTTGGAAGAAAGAGATGTGAAATGGGAATGATGAGAGAAGGGTGAGGGAGGCTGTCACTGAGTCCTGTGGACAGTAGGCGGGCACACTCCAAATGAGAGTGTCCACGTTAGAGAGGGCATGAGACTAAGGAACAGTGGCTTATAGGCTGAGTCTTAGATCCATACAGCACTCATGTAAGCAATACAGAGTCACTATTACAGGTCAAAGGCCATCTGATACCTGGACTGGCCCTACCCTGGACCTACAGATCCAAAGCAGGATTTAGCAAGCTCATGTCCCCTAAGCAGTGTTATAGACTTTTCCAGAGAGGCAGGAGGTCAGATGGAGAGCCAGTCACCAGCTAGGCCAGTCACTATTTCAGGGAAGACTCACCAGGTCATTGCATTCGATAGAGCCTCAATATCTTCATCAATAAATGGTGGACAGGGTGTGACCATCATACCCTGTCATCATCACAGTCCTCTAATAGAAGAAGGATTTTAACTCATTAAAAACTCGTGTGAAACCTGCATGGGAAGTGGACTCAGGGAGTGCTTAGTGTTCTACACCACACACATCCCAAGGGCAAAGGGAGATGTGTGGCTGTGTCTGTGACGCTGGAAACATACAGAAAAGGGAAACTTTGTGACCTTCTCTACCAGGGTGCTTGCCTCTAGGAAATCCTTGTGAGTCAGTGCCGGAGAGATGGCTCAGCAGTTGAGAGCACTGACTGCTCTTCCAGAGGACCCGGGTTTAATTCCCAGCATCCACATGGCAGCTCACAACTGTCTGTAACTCCAGGATCCAACAGCCTCATACAGACAAACACGCAGGCAGAAAAACCAATGCACGTAAAATAAAAATAAATATTATTTATTTAAAAAAATAGAAGGAACCACTTTGAGGAGCCCCACAAACTCCAGACCACTACACTGAACCTCAAATAAGTTAAACAGAAATCTCCAATCTGCATCTACTCTGGGCATCATCCTCAAAGCCTTGTTTGAAGTGATGGAGGCTAAAAACTAAAAGATGACCACTTTCTGTCTGAGAGAAGTTATGTGGCCAGGGACTACAGATAGGAACTGCATCGCGGGTGGCTTGTGCCCCGGAGCCTAGGCATACATGGAACCCTAACCCTTTTTCTTCAGTTTTTAAATTTGTTTGCTTGGTTTTTTCAATTTTATTTTATATCCCTACCAGTTTCCCTGCCCTCCTCTCCTTCTATTCCATACCCCCCACCTCCCCTCTGCCTCGTCCCAATTCACCCCTCCTCTGTTTCTGTTTAGAAAGGGGCAAGCCTCCCATGGATATCAACAAAGCATGGCATATCAAGTTGCAATAAAACTAAACATCCCCCCAACCCCTTGTATTAAAGCTGAGCAAAGCAATCCAATATAAGGAATAGGTGCCCAGGAGCAAGCCGAAGCATTAGAGACAGCCCCTGTTCCCATCGTTAGGAGTCCCATAAGCAGACCACGCTCCACAACAGTTACATATATGTAGGGGGCCTACGTCAGTCCCATGCAGGCTCTCTGGATTTTGATTCAGACTCTGAGTTCCTATGAGCCAGGCTAAACTTTTCTGTGGGTTTTCCTGTGAGAAAAGTAGTTTCACATTTCTCAAATTAAGCTGGCTGGGTTGGTTCCTTTGAGGAGATCAGTCAACAAAACCAAAATCCCATATCCTTATCTGATTCCTCCAACTCTCCCTTGGTTTCAGCCTTGTCTGGGGTTGCAGCGATGGGGGCAGCAGTCACAGGGGCAGCAGCCACCAACGCAGGTGGAGCAGCCATAGAAGCCTTGAGGTTTTTAACAAATGGGAAGGCATATCCAGTCTCCACAGACAAAGCCAGGACCCCCTTGTATCCACCAATGACAGAGGGTGCCAATGATGCAACAGTCCAGTAACCAAGCCACAAACACCGGCAACATTCGGACACCCTCTAGGCGTGTAGAGTCTACTCTGTGATGTCAAGCACTTCCGGGCTGTAAACTCTGCCATTGTTAAACACCTGCTGTATGATTGATTGCCCCAAAGGGGAAGGGAGAGATATTCTGCATCTTAGGCAGCATGGCTTTGCTAGCTCCTATTTTGTTTCAGAATGTCAATGGTTCCTTCTGTACCTTGAGATTTTAGTGGTAATGCCTAACACCTGGAAGAAAGAGGTTTTCCCGGACCTCAGACTAGTGCTCTGGACTGGCACAGTGACGTCACACAGGGCGATGGGCACCAGCATGGGCAGCAGCCGCCACCTTATTAGCCAGCGGCATGCCCCTAACTTCAGAAAGATCCTCCTTGGTGAACACAAAGCCCACATTTCCCCAGATATGAGGCAGCTTTTCCTTGGAGTTGGGTTGTTTTCTAGATGCCCCCAGGTGGCCTTCAGCATCATGGTGTTCTTGCCCATCAGGGCCACAGCCTTCCCTCAGAGGGACATGAGGATCTGCTGCATCTGTTTGGAACCCAAAATGTCTGCTCCCACAGTGAAGCATTTTGAGCAATCATCCAAAAGTTGGATGATCTCAAGGAAGCAGGTGGACTTCCAATTTGTCCTGTCTTTCCTGGGCATCATGGTAGTGTGTCAAGGTTTGCCACTCAGGGTTTAATGATGACATCACTCTAATGAGGCTGGCTGACGAAAGAAGCAGAACCCTTATTTTCAAACTTGATCTTCCAACCAAGATATTACACTTTTGAAATTTTTCTAAAGCTCGCTAAGTGTAGTATACATTTATTGTGCTTTTAATGAACATTTTAGCTTAATAAAGTAATACGCATGAATGTCTGAGAGCTGTTTGGCTCAGAATCACTTGAAAAGCAATTTCAATCTGAGCCGAGTCCACCCTACTTGTTGGCACTTCTGCTGTGTCCCGTTTATTCCCTTAGCAGCTGCCACCAACACATATATTCAGGGCTGCAATAAAGAGGGTACCCACTGGATTCCAAAATGGAACATGAAATGAGAAGAGGAGCTTGGACATTTTAAACTCTAAGCACCTTCCAAGGGTAATCTTTTATTAATCCTGTAGTACCCATTGATATGCTAATTAAGATGGAAAAATCTTACACTGGGATTGGGGGATATTCTACAGATAGGTCTTTTAAAAAAATAATATCAGTATTCCACAAGAGAAGCTGGCAAAATAATTAATATCTTGCTGTGGAGCTCTGCTAGAAGCTTTGGTTTCCCTGACGTACAGCACAGCTGGGCTGGGGCAGTTTGGACTCTTCCCAGCTACCACTCACAAACACAGCTTCTGCTGGACTCACTGGTCTATTACCAAACACTGACACCTTTTCTGTTCTCTCTGATTTTCTTTCTTGAGATAGGATCTCACTAGGTAGTCCTTTTGCCCTACAACCCCCTTTATAGAACAGACTGGCCTCCAGATTGTAACAATCCTCCTGCCTCTGCCTCCAGGATTGTACGATTACAGGCACATTCTACCAAATATCAAATACGACCATCTAATTCCAAAATGGAAGATACGCAACGGGTAAACCTCAAGCGTGACATTGCCAGCTTCGGCATTAAACAAGAACATAGCCATGCTAATGAACGCTGTCCTCAAAGGGTGACCAATCATTCTCAGATCCAAGTTGAAGTTATGTGGCTGTTAGAATTACTCACAATCCTGGAACCTGTTCTTTCTGTTTGGATGTGTAGGAGATGCATGTGTGCACAGGTGCATGGTCCTGTGTGGGTACATGTGGAGGCCAAAAGTCAACATAAGGATAACTTCTTCAAATGCTTCACTGGAGATTTCTTGTGGATCTCTTACCGGACTTGAAACCCACTATTTTGGATAAACTGGCCCACCAGCGAGCGTCCAAGCTCCACCAGTGTTGAGGTTTAGGCACATAGCATCATAGCCAGTATATGGGTCCTCAGGATCAGAACTCAGATCTTCATGCCTGTGAATCAAGCCCTTACCCCTTAAGCCATTTCCCCAGTCTTTATTTCAGTCTTTAGAATGGAATTACAACAGTTCCTACTTCAGAAGATTGCTTTGAAGAGTAAATGAGAGGCTGGGGGTGTAGTGCAGTGAGCAGAGCTAAGCCTGTGCTTACTTAGCAGGTGCAAGGCCCTGGGTTCAAATCCCAGTACCAGCCCACCACCCACCTGTAACATGAATAATAACAATCCAGAGACAGATATTAGGGTTCAACCCAAAAATCAGAAAAACAAAGCAGCCAAGCCACTACAGAAGTCTTACCTGCAAAGGAGCCATGCCTCTGCTCGCTGCCAGTGAGCTGCCAGAGCTTCTCTGAAAAAATACAGCTACCAAGAAGCCATGCTTAACTCTGTTATTTTGTGTAGTTAGCCCATGTTGGCACCATTTGTAAACAGAGACGGCTCGTTCATTTCCCGGCCACCCAGACCCTAATAACCACACAGAAACTGTATTAATTACATTAGTGCTTGGCCAATGTCTCAGGCTTATTTCTAGCTAGCTCTTATGTCTTAAATTAACCCATTTCTATCAATCTATGTATTACAACAAGGCTGTGGCCTACCAGTAGGCATCTTTCTCTTTCAGAAGCTACATGGCGTCTGCCTGACTCTGCCTTCTTTCTTCCTCTATCTCTGCTTACATTTTCACTTTGCTATATTCCGCCCTGCCATAGGCCAAAGCATCTTCTTTGTTAACCAATGGTAATAAAACATATTCACAGCGAACAGAGGGGAATCCCACATCACTTACCTCTACGAAGGCTGGGTGACTACAGACAAAACACATTAAGCAGACTAAGCAGACTATGTAAACTAAGCATCTCTCTCCTCCCATTTTATAGTCCCTCTAGTGCTGGGATTAAAGGTATATGACTCCCTAGTTTTGGGATTAAAGGTCTGAGGCACCACCCCCTGGATTTGTTTCTGCACTGATCTTCTGTAGCCTAAAGTGACCTTGAACTCACAGAGATCCATTTGCCTCTGTCTACCAAATCCTGGGATTAAAGGTGTGTGCCTCCACTGCCTGACCTCTAGTGACATAGCTTTGCCCTTCTGATCTTTAGGCAATCTTTATTTATTAAAACATAAATAAAGTATCACTATACCCCTGCCCCTCCACCGCTAAAAAAAAAAAAGACTAAGGGAAAGAAAGCTTAGATTATAGACTGTCAAATAGTGTATTTTCAGTCAATAGCAAGTCCCATTGCTACTGTGGCTTATATAAAAGTTTCAAAGTTTCAGCTGAATCTGATCTATTTAAAGATGAGAAGTTTAGCATACTAAGGTCAGTTCCTAGCTGTCACTGAAAGCTAATTAAGCTGTGATTTTTCTTCAGAAGAGGTCAGCTCTGAATGTAGTTTACTGGAGGATCAAATGAAACAAACCAGCAAACAACTTGGAAAGCCACACGTGAAGATTCTTTGCATCTTTGCCTAGGCTACAGGAGGCATTAGACACAAGAATATCCTTGTCATAGGTATATTCTTCTGTGTTCTTCTCAGTACAAGTTGCTTTCTTCCTGGCTGAAGCGGATAGGTATACTCAAATAAGAGTGGTGAAGGAAAGTTAAAAACCTGCAAGCTGGGCATGGTGCACGCCTTTAATCCCAGCACTTGGGAGGCAGAAGCAAAAGGATCTCTGTGAGTTTGAGGCCAGCCTGGTGTACATAGTGAGTTCTAGGACAACAAGAGCTATATAGTAAGAGCCTGACTCAAAAATAAAACAAACAAACAGAAGCATCCTGCAGGGCCAGCATGCTTTCAAGCAGGCTCAATCCTGTGTTTTGAGCTTTATCAAATAATCTGCAATTTAAGTGATGGGTGAAAAAGTGGACACATACTGAGTCAGTTATTGAGTTACTGGTCTCTGGTGATGTAATGAAGTCCTGATTCCATTTTACTTAGCAAAATATGCATAGCAATCAAAATCAATTTAGTCCTATGTTGAAGTATGAAATATGAATATGATTGCTAGAGGGATGCAATGGTATCGCCAGCTAATGAGCAAGTGAGACAGAAGTGAGTTATCAACTTGTCATTTAAAGACTCATTTGGGGCTGGTAATATGACTCAGGGGTTAAGAGCTCTTGCAGAGAAACCAGGTTCAATTCTCAGCATCCACATGGTGGCTCACAAACATTCATAACTTGAATTCCTATAGACCTGATGCCCTGTTCTGACCCCCCTTTTCTGACCTCTGCAGATACCAAGCATGCATCTGTTATACATATACACATACAGACAAGACACACGTAAAATAACAAGAAATCAAATTTTTAAAAAATTTTAAATTCATTTATAAAACACATAGCTTTATAGTAAGAGGCAGCATTGTGTCAATTGGTAGTGGCTGCTAAGGTTAAAATCCCAGCTTGCCCTCTCTTGCTGTATGAGCATAGGCTACTTGGTTACTATAGCTGCATTGACCAGAAAGGCAATAATGCTCTACTGCAAAGGATTGTCTAAAGACTTGATTATCTTCTAAAATAAGTTTATCCATTTGTAGCACTTATATGTGTGTGTGTGTGTGTGTGTGTGTGTGTGTGTGTGTTTCAACTACTTGCTCTCATACATAAAATAAAGGGAGACAGGTAAGAAGAAGAGTCACTGGTGGATGCTCCCCTGCTTCTCTGATCTTTTGGGTTCTTGCCCGAATATCTAACTTCTAATTTTTTATTGATAAAGAATAATTAGTTAGGGACACAGACTGAGACTGTACAGAGTGGGCCAAGAGAGGCTCTCTGGGACAGAGACTGCAGCTGAACACAGCGGACCAAGAGATGACTTGCCAGGCCCCCAGCTGTACAACCCAGTCTCTAGGCCCTAGGCCCTGGAGCAAAAACCCTAGGCCCCTCCCCCATCCACCTCAGCTGTACTAGCCAGACAGCAGGTGAGCCTACTGCAGGCAGGCTGCCCCACACACAATGGACTCTGTCATCTACAAGTCGAATTTGCTCCCAAACCCACATACCCCCAGAGACCTCAGCAGCTCCCTGAGACAGAGGTGATAACAACTACACAGAGTGGACCAAAAGCAGCTCCCTGAGACACAGACAGCAACTGCAACAATCCATCTAAGAGAGGATCCCTGAAACACAGACACTGACTACAAGGATTGGACCAGAAGGCAAAGACACTGCCTGCAACAACTGGAAGAGATGGGTAGGCACCAATGTAAGAATGCATTCAACAACCTTAAGAACAACACAGAACCTAGTGATCTTACCACAGGAAGACCTGAACATCCTAACCCAGAAGAAGCAGAAGAAAACAACTTTAAACATAACTTTAGGAAGATGACAGGGACTCTTAAAAAGGAAATAAAAAATTTCCTTAAAGAAATGAAAAAAAAAAGACAAACAAAAAAATCAAAAGAAATCAATACATTTCTTAAAGAAAGCCAAGAAAAGACAATCAGGTGAAGCAAACAGTTCAAGACTTGAAAATTGAAATAGAGGAAATAAAGAAAACACAAACCAGACAGGAAGTGATGACAAATGCCTTTAATCCCAGCACTCAGGAGGCAGAAGCAGATGGATCTCTGTGAGTTCAAGTCCAGCCTCGTCTACAAGGGCTAGTTCCAGGATAGGCACCAAAGCTACACAGAGAAACCCTGTCGTGAAAACAAGAAGGAGGAGGAGGAGGAGGAGGAGGAGGAGGAAGAAGGAGAAGAAGAAGAAGAAGNATCCAACAAATTCTTAACACAAAACATCCAGGAAATCTGGGACATCATGAAAAGTCTAAACTTAAAAATAATAGGAATAGAAGAAGGAGAAGGCAGCATCTCAAAGGCACAAAAAGATATATTAACAAAACCATAGAAGAAAACTTTCCCAACCTAAAGGTACAAGAAGCTTACAGAACACCAAATAGACTGAAAAAAAGTTCCCTCTCCATATAATAATCAAAACACAACATATGCAGAATAAAGAAAGAATATTAAGAGCTGCAAAGGAAAAAGACCATACACCTAATAGGTATGATAAGGACACAGCTATCAGAAGTACACCTGACTTCTCAATGGAAACTCTGAATGTCACAAGGTCCTGGGCAGATGTGCTGCAAACACTAAGAGACCACGGATATCAGCCAAAACTACTATATTCAGTAAAGTTTTCAATCACCGTAGATGGAGAAAATATATTCCGTGACAAAACCAGATTTAAACAATACCTATTTAAAAATCCAGCCTTACAGAAGGTACTAGAATGAAAACTCTAACCCAAGGAAGTTAGCTGCATCAAAAAAAAAAATATATAAGAAACAGATAACCTCACACTAGCAAACCCCCAAGAAGGGAAACACAAATACTACCTCTGAAAAATAACAGGAATTAACAATCACTGGTCATTAATATCTCTTAATATCAATGGACTCAATTCACCTATAAAAAGACACAGACTAACAGGATGGATATGAAAATAGGATCCATTTTTTCACTGCATAAAAGAAACACACCTCAACGACAAAGACAGGCATTACCTCAGAGTAAAGGGTTAGGAAAAGATTTTCCAATCAAATGGACCTAAAAAACAAGCAGGTGTAGCCATCTTAATATCTTCAAACTAAAATCAATCAGAAGAGATGGAGAAGGGCACTTCATAAAAGGAAAAATCCATCAAGATAAACTCTCAATTCTGAACATTTATGTCTCAAATACAAGAGCACCAAAACATGTAAAAGAAACATCACTAAAGCTTAAATCACATATCAAACCCTACACACTAATAGTGGGAGGCTTCAACACCCCACTCACCAATGGACAGGTCTACCAGTCAGAAATTTAACAGAGAAATGAGAGAACTAACAGATGTCATGACTCAAATGGACTTAACAAACATCCATAGAACATTCCACCCAAGCACAACAAAATATACCATCTTCTCAACACCTCATAGAACCTTCTCTAAAACTGACCACATACTCAGTAACAAGCAAACCTCAACAGACACACACGAATAAAATGGAATAATCATCTGTATCTTATCAGATTACTGTGGCTTAAAGTTAGAATTCAACAACAACACGAATTGCAGAAAACCTACAAACTAATGTAAATTGAACATTGCTTAACTGAATCACCCCTGAGTCAAGGAAGAAGTAAAGAAAAAAATTAAAGACTTCCTAGAATTTAATGAAAATGAATTCACAATATACCCAATGCTATGGGGCACTGTGAAAGCAGTGCTAAGAGGAAAGTTTATAGCACTAAGTGCCTACATAAAGAAAG
>LOEQ01006250.1:58919-72914 GCA_001685075.1 Bramus lutescens | reverse complement strand
CCAAGTCTGCTTTTCTATAGCACCCAGGACCATCAGCCCAAGGATGGCATCACTCACAGTGAGCCACACCATTAATTAAGAAAATATATCACAGGTTTGCTCTCAGATCAGTCTGGTGGGAGCATTTTCTCAATTCAGTTTCCTTCTTCCCAAATATATTTGATACAAATAACTTGTATCAAACAGTGTATCTGACAGTGCCTGTGCTGCCTTAAACTAGCCAGCACAGGNCCAAGTCTGCTTTTCTATAGCACCCAGGACCATCAGCCCAAGGATGGCATCACTCACAGTGAGCCACACCATTAATTAAGAAAATATATCACAGGTTTGCTCTCAGATCAGTCTGGTGGGAGCATTTTCTCAATTCAGTTTCCTTCTTCCCAAATATATTTGATACAAATAACTTGTATCAAACAGTGTATCTGACAGTGCCTGTGCTGCCTTAAACTAGCCAGCACAGGCACTGTCAGAATTCTGAAATAATAAATATATTTTAGATGGCAATGACTAGTATGGATTTCACTAAGGATAAGCATAAAACAGAACCTAAAAATAACAATCTACATTGCAAATAGAGAATCAGGAAACAATGCCTAAAGAACTTATGTTAGCTTCAATAGCCATTGGGAGAAGTGGGGCAGGGTGAGAATATGTGAACAAAGGTACTTTCATTCAAATAATTATAGAGTCCATTTCAGAACACTTGTCCTCCAGATTCATAAGGGGAAATGTTGACTCCAGTATCAAGGACTCAAGGCTCTTCCCAGAGATCGAAGATCACTAAGGACCATTGAAAAACACCAGAACTAATAACCTATGAGCGGTTCTGGGTGCTTTCTCTTCCATTTTTAAAAATGTCAAGGAGAAAAAAAGAAAAGAAAGCCAGTTTCATAACATTGATGACACCATCCACAGCATCGGACTAGACAACACAATAAGAGAGAGGACAGAAGATGGTGGGGAAATGTCCCCAGAGATGTGCCAACAATTGTCACCATGTCGACACATGTACTGAGCCATCAATGTAACCACAGTGCAGAAGAATCTGGCAGGAATGCTAAGCTCCTCAAGTTCCGCTGGTGGGTGAGCAAAGATACAAATTCACAACACATCCCAGCGGAGTGAAGGGTGCTGACCTATATGGTAGTGGCATAGTCTAGAAGACCGTGTGAGTCCTTCTTGCTGCACACAGAATGACTAAAAACTGTAAAATGACTGGAATCTTTGCTCATGAGGAGCCTGACGGTGGTGGTACCATCTATATGAAACTGTCTAGAGTCAGTGAGATACAGTCAACCTCCACAAACTTACATGTTTGGTATGTAAACATATTTTACATGTTTATAATATCCCAAGAATGTTTTCCCCATATAATTTGTGTACTCCATTATGAAGTATTAATGGGATTTTTCAGTCAATTAAATGCTGTATGCAAATGTCATCAAAATGTAATTAGTAGTAAATTAAAAGTGGCCATGCAATGGAAATTGGTGTGAAAATCATCTATCCCCAACTGACTAGAAATAGCTACCATTTGTTGAGTTCTTACTATGTGCCTGGCAGTCTGCCAAGGACCTAGTCATCCTTTGTAGCACTGGGCCTTCAAAACACCCACAGAAGAAAGATACTGGATTCTCTTGGCTTATAAAAGGGGAATGAGTCACAGAGACACCTCAATACCTTTTTCAAACCAGTCAACTAGTAAACAGTCCAGCAAGCCCAACCAGTTTACGGCAGCTCTAAGGCCAGGCACCAAAGCCCGCAGTCCTGCGACCACAATGTACATGTGAAGTCTGTTGTTTCCTTTCTACCTATGGCACCACTGTCCTTGAGTAGACCCTAGAGTGTTTCCAGAAAAGACTCACACTGGGTCTAGAGAGAAGACTCTAAGGATCAAATTTCAGATCCGCAGAACCCATGCATAATGGCAGAAACTGTTATGCTAGGAAGGGAGGAAGGCATGGGGGACCCGAAAAGATAAATTCCTGGAAACGGGGCTGCTGATAGCTTAGCCTGTGTGGCTAAGTTCTAAGCTAGTGAGAGACTATGTCTCAGAGAAAAGATGGAAGCAGCCCGAGGACTGACACTTGAGGTTGTCCTCTGATCTCAGCATGAGCCTGTTGCATGTATATGTGACACATGTGCATGCACACACACATACACACACACACCCCTGACATGACATGTGCCAATAAGAAAAACACCCACCTCCAGCAAATACCCCTTCTTGTAAATTCCATAACAATAAAACACAGGAGCTAAAGTGTTATTTCTATATCTGTGGGGCTCAGAGGTAATATGGAAGACCAAAGTAGCTTTCTGGGCCTCTGCTTCTACGGCTGTGAAACTGGGAAACTCTATTCCTTAGAGGCTGTTGTGAAGATGAAAAGATTTGATGCACAGAAATCAGAATAGCCCCTGGTTCAGAAAAAGCATACTGTGTGTTTGGTGGTAGTTTTCTTTATCATCAAACCACACTGTTGCTGCATGAACACAGAGATCTTTTGATCTAGCCTACTTGGAATTCCTGGTGACCCACTCTCAAAGTGACATCTTCTGAAGATGTCCCTTGGCATCACTACCCATTTCCTTTGATTCAAAAGAAGTTACCAATTTTATCTTGATCTTTGGGTCCCTGGACAACTCTTTCCACTCCGCTATGTCCTTACTGCTCAGTATTTCATAGGCTGTTCCTCTGAATGCAAACGAAAGTCAAGTGTCTGAAGAACAACACATGGCAATGGATGAACAGCATGGGCATACCCTCAGTCTTGGTTGTTTGTCAATTTCTGTGACAAAACACCACACCATGGCAACCTATAAAGGGGAGAGTTTATTTGTAGGTCATGATTCCAGAAGGTTGGAGTCCATCACCATCACATCAGGGAGTAAGGGATTAGGCAGGCAGGCATGGTGCTGGAGTAGCAGCTGAGACCTCATATTGAGTCAACAATCATGAGACAAGATAACTAACTGAACAGCTTGGGCTTTTGAAACTTCAAAGTCCACCCACAATGAATGAAGTCCTCCAAAAAAGGCCACACCTCCTAACCCTTCCCAAACAGCCACCACCTGGAGACCAAGTCTTCAAATATATGAGACTATGGGGACTGTTCTCATTTAAAATACCACACCCTCCTCTTTCTACTAACAACCCCAATGACTTGTATCCTCTCAGCACCCACATACTTCCCATATCTGTCTATCACTCTGTTTGCATCTACTGTTCTAACACTAACTGAACTGTGTTATCCATCTATGCCCTTTTCCTGCTACCCTGTCTCTTCATTCATGTAAGATACTTAGTGGGTTGTTTTTGTTCAAGAAAGGAATTAGCAAACGGCTAATCAAGGGTCAGAAAGGCCACTCTCTAGGTCAGTAACGTGCTAGGAGAACTTTAGTAAAAACATAAAGGAAAGTGATGAAGTCTAGAGAAAACCAAGAACAGGCTTCCAAGAACCATCCCCTAATGGATCACAGAAGGCGCTCTTAATTCCCTAGCAACAAATTGGAACATATATCACGTGTTGTCTACTAGGGAAGCTCACTAGAAAACTAAGTATCTAAGGTACTGGTGGGGACTGATACATAGGTCTCTACCTAGGGTGGACCATCTAATTCCCAGAAAGAAAGCAGTAAGATGTGAAAATTGAATTAATTATTTGGTTATCATGATCAATGATCATTAACATACTAAAATTTGTTTATAGATGTTTGTGAACATTTAATGCATCTCTAAGCTGACGGTCTCTAACCCGATTGCTGAGGTGTCTTGTGAAGGAGAAAAGGTACAGGCACAGCCAGTGTTCCAAGATACCTGACAGACACTTCTCATTTGCTGAAGAAAAAGACCAATCTGATCTATTTAAACTCCAGAATGAACCACAGAATTCCTCATTGTCAGGGGACTCAACGACCTGCATTTTTCTCACATGTCACCTTGACTTGGTGATCCCTTTTCTTTCCACCAATCAAAATCACATATTAACTTTAAAAAAAATCAAAATTTTCTTTTAGAGTGAGTGTGTGTGTGTGTGTGTGNGAGAGAGAGAGAGAGAGAGAGAGAGAGAGAGAGAGAGAGAGAGAGAGACGGGGGTCAAGGGCACCCATGCCACAGCAGCCATGTGAATGCATGAGGACAACTCTCAGGAGTTGGTTTTTCCATCTCATCTTGTGGAATCCAGGCATCAAGCCCAGACCCTCATACCTGCATGCATGCACCTTCAGCCCCTAAGCCATTTCCCTGGCCCATAACATTTTTCAATACATTTTATCTGACTCCTGGGTCCCCACCTATGACAAGACTATATTGCTGATAGTTGTATCTGTCGTGCCTCAAGAATGACATACTGTTTTTAAGAAAAGGAATTTCCCTGGTATCTGGATCAGTTCAAGACAAATAAGAAAAGAAAAACTCACCTTTCCCAAGAAATCAATTCTTAAGGTTTCAATAAATTAGAAAATAATAGACAAAATAAAGCTATAGAAACAAAGATGAGGAAAAAAAAAAGGAGGAAGGATAGAGAAGTAGCAAAGAGACTCAACTGGGACTTAGGACAAAGGACCTAGCATTACATGACAACCAAATTCTTGGGGACCAATCAAGAGAGCCACATCAACTGCCCTTGCCATTCTCTCCTGGGCCCACAATGCTTTGTCTCTGCTCCTCCTATACACAGAGTCGTTATTGAAACCAAGACTCAGCAAGGCTGTGTGTGTGTCAAGCCCTCACACCACCCGGGGATTTGGTCTTGGTAATCTAGTGTCACCACAGGCAAAAACATAGGACACAGCAAGAGGAAGGGACAACCGAAGTTCTCGCTGAAAGCTTCTAACAGTAACAGGGCGAGTGGATGGATACATGGATGAACGCACACATAAACAAACGAAGACTATGGTTAAATGAAGTAAGCTAACATCGATTTTTAAAGTGGAAGATGGTGGAGTCATGGTCGTGTTAGCAACTCTGTCCTCAGGACACAGTGACTGCACCAGCTTTTCCAGCCTCACTACTGACACAGAAATCGTAAGTGCTTTTGCACCCTTTACAGGTCCCTTCTTTGCTTCACTGTCAAGCATTCGTTTCTCTTAACTCTATAGAGAAATTCCATTTGGTCCTGAGCCCAATCCATGCAGGGACCAGGTGTATGTGCCTGTGTAGAAGTACGCACAAAGGTTCGAGCACGTGTGTTTTAAAGTTTCATTCTGTTTCTGGGTCACCACAGCTGATAATTGTCCTCCGAGACACACAACCACGTTTCAGCTCCAGGCCCAGGAGAAAGCGCCTCCCAGAGCCAAAGGCACATCCGCGGCCCTCTTGGAACAACAGAGCCTCTGTTGCAGACGGCTTTAAATCATGAGACAAATTTCTACCTTCTGCCCTTTGTCTGACTGAAAGTCATATTTAATATTATTTCTCTCTGAGCTTCAATTACAAATGAATCTGCTTTTCTATTTCAAGTACAGAAAAAATAAGCAAAGCAGCTGGGCTTGCAATAAATCATCAGATAAACTATGCGCAGAAACTGGCTGGCAAGCACCGCAGCCATAATCAGCGGGACATTCCACTCCATGCCACCATGGCCAGCCTGAGGCGCCACCTTGTACAAAACATGTCTCAGCTCACTGAATCCGGAAAGGGCTCCTTACACAGGCTGTAGAGATCCCGAATCAAAAGGGAAGGCTATCCTGGGGTGGGGAGTGTTTGAATTTGTTCTCCTGGGGTGGGGTTGGTGGGTGTTTAAAGTTTGCTATCCTGGAGTGGAGATGGGGGTGGCGTTTGAGGTTGCGCTCCTGTGGTGAAGGTGGGGGGTATTGGAGGTTTTTCTTACACGGCCCACACTTCCATCCCTGATTAAAATAACAGACCCAAGAGAAAATGATCTCTTTGGCTCAACCTGATCATTAGTGTGACCAGGACAAATCTAAGAAGAAAGAACAAGCGAAGGGAGCTTCATCATGGATTTTCCATCAACCAGCCTCTGTAGTGCTTGCCCAGACAGAGGCTTTGGACATCTTTCTTCCACTTGCTTGCTCTCTTCTCTAAGCTGAGTTTTAGCACTGTGAGACCCCCCCACACACAATGCACCATGGAAGGGGATAAAGGACATTGG
Source organism: Bramus lutescens (assembly GCA_001685075.1). NCBI lineage: Eukaryota > Metazoa > Chordata > Mammalia > Rodentia > Cricetidae > Bramus > Bramus lutescens. The sequence continues at coordinate 66,801 of LOEQ01006250.1, read as the reverse complement.
GAATGAAGGCCCACTTGAAAATTCACATCTCCACTTTGAGTTCAATCAACTTCAAGGCTATTGTGAAAATTTCACTTCCTAACTTTCATTTCCACTGATAGTCTTAATATTTCTCTTTTGCAAAAGAGGTTGTGAGCATTGGGATAAACATCTATAATACTGACCAGCCTCAGGACAAAGTAATCCCATGATGTCACCTGAGAAATCACAGTCTGAAGGTCACTCTCACCTCCGTTTTCTTCTGCTTCTCTGTACCGTGCCAGAGAACCCACCTGCAGGTCTAGCGGTGGGGGAACACGCCTTTAATCACACACAGCAGGGCCTTTAATCACACACAGGAAGCAGAGGCATGAAGATCTCTGAGTTCCAGCCTGGTCTACAGAGCAGGTTCTGGGACCAGATCCAAAGCTACAGAGACACCCAATCTCAAAAACAAAGCAAAACAAAACAAACAAACAAACAAATAAAAGAACCTACCTCTCCTTCCCCTGAAGTAAACTGTGGCACACTTGCTTATTCTTGAAGTACCGCCTTGTATCCAAATGAAAGGAATAGCGCCTTATTTCTAAGTATACAGGGCAGAGGGTGGAATCTGTGCCACAGGCCTTGCTAGGTTCACCCTCCACTACTACATTTAAGACACTCTCCCTTGGCCCAGTCACACATCTCCACAATCACCCACTTCATTGATCCAAGCACAAAAGCACACAAGTAGCCTCATTTCGGGTCTTCATTTCTCAAGGTTCCTGCATCCTATTAACTTCACACATCCCTGTGTGCTGTATGCTGTGTGCTGAGGGACGAAGGTCGCTGCTTCCCTTACCAGAGAGAGGGGACCAGGCATGGGGAAAGCTCTCTATTTCAGCAGCTTTTATACATTCCTGGCAGCCTGCTTCAGACTTTCCGCTCATAGTAACACACCTTCTGCCTTCCTCCCCATGTAGGGCTGCTGGTTCAGAGCCCCATGGGAGATTCCAAAGCATCTCTAATGCCTTTTAGATCTGTCATCCTCCGCTTGGGGTACCTTCTTCTGAATCGAGCAAGTATGCAAAGAAGAGAGAAGGCTGGATAAGGAACTTCAAACTGCTAAACGCATGCGCTTTTCTGTCTTCCCACAGAAGCAAGTCCGGAACAGGACAGTGACAATGAAGTGTCAGGCACTTTGAAGGACAGTGTCTCAAAGAAAGGCCAATTCAATTCCTTATGTTATTGACTTTTGTAAGGTATTAGGTTGAATTTTTTTTAAACAAGTATTTGTACAAACACTTATTGTTCAGAAACCAAGCTCTTCAAAACTGCAAACTACTATCATCTCCCATAGAAAGCCCTGTTTTCTGTGCTGTAACCCAGAATTCTTGCTCTTGTGGCCACTTCTTCCCTGCTGCACGCTCCAGTCCTAAGAACACCATTGAAACCCGCCACCTACAGTGGTTACAGAAAGACTCCTGTATGACTTTCTATGTTTAATCCCAGCTGGGATGAGTTCCTTTTAATACATAAGTGACTCCAGAGCTCTGCTCGGCTTCCATGTTGGGTAATGAGGGAACTGTGACAGGGTCAGCAGACACCAGCTCTGCATGCTAAGGGGATTAAGACATTAAACAAACAATGCATTCAGAATTTAACTGTACCAAGCGGGTGCAGGGCAGATGGCCATTTAACTGAGAAGAACATATGCATTTGCGCCCTCTTTTTACATAAGCATATAAAGATAAGACCCAATGCAATCCTAGAAGAGAAATGATACAGATGTGTGAATTCTATTTCTGTCTTAGATGAAATCAACATCCAGGACTCAGTTTCCTGTACTGGACATAATGTTAAAGGTAAGAAGCCTGGGTAGTAAATATCCAATTATCTCCCCTATATGTTGCTTACAGATTCACAATAAATAGGGCATAGCTAGGATTTCTTCAGTGTAGGCTAAACACTGGCTAAAAGTTACAAGACCAAAAACTGCTGTTACCATCCCTTATGCTGGCTCATATGAGAGGAGAAGATATTGAAGCCTGATTAACAAACCAGAATTACAAGTGTTCAGGTCCTAGGGATTGCAGAGATGGCTCAGCAGTTGAGTGTGCTGGCTGCTCTTGGAAAAGACCTGGGTTTCCTTCCCAGCCACCCACAGCTGTGGCAGCTCACAGCCTCCTGTAATCTGATGTCTTCTTCTGACCTGCATGAGGATCAGGTGCACATGTGGGGGACATGCAGGCAAAACATTCATACAATTAAAATAAATAAGAATAATAAGAAAGAGTTTGGGTCCATTTGTGTTGCATCTATGTAACACATGAAGAAGTACTTTTTTGTCAAATGCATAGAAAAAAATTTAATAAATCTTAAAAGTAGATAAAATTACTTATAATAGTGTTTTGATTTGTGGAAATACATTTAGGAGTTTTCATTGGAAGACTTGCCTACTCTAAGGAAGAGAAAGAGAAAAATAAACACAACACTTATGCACAAACATACACATACAGGGACATTCTAGAGCTCGGTATGGACTTAAACATCGACTTTAAGTAAATTCCAGGAATGGCTTAACTTTCTCCCTTTAAAAAGCAAGTTAAGGGACTGAGCAGATGGCTCAGTGGTTAAAATGCTTGCTGTTCTTGCAGAGGGCAGTACAGTTCCTAGCACTTGAGTCAAGAGATTCACAATGACCTGGAGCTCAAGTTCCAGGGAACCCAACACCCTCTTCTTGCTTCTGTGGGCACCTACACTCAAATGCACATACTCACATACAGACACACAGACATGGGCATCTGCAGGAGCATAGACGCACTTGCACACACACAAACACACACACACAACACATGGGGGTAAGGAGTGAGAGAAATATATTAAGAATAAATTTATAAAGGGCAATGAAGAATCAGAAGACAATAAAGCTGCTGAGATATTTTTTTAATCAGAAATGTTCTTTGAAATTTGAAGTGGTTTTGAAGCACTAAATAGATTCAATTTTGCAGCAGGAAAGACCAGCGATTTTCCAGGTTGACTGCAGAAATATAATAATCTAGGCGCATAGAGGGACTGCACAGAATGGACAATGGTGTGCTTTCATGAAAGCCAGTCAAAAGAAAAATGGCACAGCTTACATCTGTGCCATGCGCTATATCCCTTCACTTTGTTCAAGCCATTTGAAATTAGGGAGAAATTTAATCAATATCCTATGACTCGTTCCCACATACATCATGGAAAAACACAGTGCTGAGTGCTTGATGTGTTTGGGGGGACTTTTTAATAAGATATATATATATATATATTTCCCTTCAACCACAGGAGGTGGCACCTTGCCAAGAGCAAGGGCACTTCCATACAGTGCCTGTAACTAGGGCTCGCCTTCTCAGGGGGCGGGAAGCTTGTGGGCTACTGGAGAAGGGAGTGGTGGAGCAGTAATAATGTAGCTATAGGCCTACTTTGAAGTTCGCAGCGTTTTGAGCTCATGGGACTAATGGTGTTGAAAATCTAAAAGCATAAATAAAACTATTCTGGCTGGATCCTGTGTACTAATGTGCACCCAGGTGACCGGAGTATATGAAAGGAAATAGTTTGCCCATGAGAAGAGACTGACTTCAGCTTTGTAAATTATTTCTTCCACTTGGAATTAATGATGCCTTTGTTCTTGATCAGCTTTCATTTCAGTCTATGTGAGGTTTTTACTCCTGGAAAAAATATACTCATTCACCTTCAGGAAAGGCCTGTCCAGTTTAATTTATCACAACACCTTTTGAGCAAAGGGGTTCTACTCGCAACGCAAGATGCTTAATGAGAATAATGATGGCTTAGGACCCTCCCTTGGAGGAGCCCCACTGACCCACATGAGTCTCATAATCAAAGCTAAACCAACAAATTATGCTCTCCCCCTGTCCATAGACTGCTGGTTCCTGTGGCCGGCTACAAAGGAAGGGGAGGGGAGGGGAGGAACAGTCACACCTAAACACCGATGCTTAGGTAGACTGGCCTGACTTACCGGCAAGATGACTCAGCCTCATGCTGTAGATATGACATCCTACAACCCCTGGTCACAATGCCACTGATAGGGGAGCAAGGGGAGGAGAAAACAGGGTTTGGTGACCAGGGATGGAGATTCAGAGCAGGCAGAAACAGAGGCACCAAAATCAGCTCATACAAATACTAATCTTTACAATGTGGTGTTCGAATCAAACTTCAGCACAGAACCCAAAAATATTGAAAATATCTTCGTATATATGTAAAACTGTTTTGGCTGTGCACGTGCACATGCATACTCACAGTTAAATACTTAGTATATAACCCTGTATATGGTCATGTTTATGGTTACTATATAGTTAGCTAGTTAGTTAGCTTGTTAGTTAATTAGTTAGTTAGTTAGAAAGGAGAAGGATATATTAGTGAGTTTTCAAATATTTGACCATACTATTTTTCATAGTCCACTAATCATGGCAAGTGGTAATTTCTCCCAGAGAAACCCTGATGTAAAAGCATAGAAATGAATTTTATATGTTCTATTTTATGAAATCCTTTGGTATTTATTTCATCTATGCTTGACACGTTCTTGAAACCAATAATATTATGACAATCTCAAGGAAGAAAACAAAACAAGGACAGGAAACACAGTGTAGATTTTACAAACTGTTTGAAACGAAAGCCCACACTCGCATCCTCTATAGGATGCCTCGTGTTTTTCCTGACAATTTGTCCAGTTTTTAAACTTTTCTTGATTGGTTTCCCATAATTCTCATTTTTCTAGACTAGTTTGATAAGGTCTTCATTTAGTCTACACTTTTCTGTCCTTTGTGACAGCTCTCTGATTCTTCTTTATTCCTAATGAAGTAGTCTTCCTCTTTTTTCGACTGGTGATTGGAAACTCTTATCATTAACCATTTCCTTATTATAGAAAAACAGTAATGGCGATACTGAATGTTTATGTCATTTTTTCTTTCAATCCATTAATGCTTGCTTTTAGCTATTAATCCCTTCCTACTGCTTTGCTAGGTATAATTTGTTGCATTTGCTCAGTTTCTTTAAGCAGTGTGATTACTCTCGCCCTCTGAATTTCAATCCCTTCCCTGAGAGTCATCTACCCCAACTATTTAGCAGCCTCCATGACCAAAATCCTGCTAATTATTTTCCAAGCATTTTCTTTTAATATAGAAAATAAACTTTTGTAGCTGGCATAGGGAGTGCTTCCCTTATTATTTTTTCCTGTGGTCGGGCAGGGAAAATATGCTGCATAGTCTTTTCAAAACGATGGTCAGCAGAGCAGAAACCTCAACAGAAACGCAAACGGATGAAATAGGCCACCTTGGATACAAACACACAAAACAGGTCGCAGACATACAAAAGTCCCATCAAAGCTGAAGCCAGCCTGGGGCTGAGGTGGACAGTCGAAAGCTAAGGCCCCTGCTAAAATAGCCCTCACTTTGGGCTCTAAGTTTAATCCTATGCAGTTTATTGAATTAAAGCCCCATTAATCTCTGCTTGGTACTGAAACTGCCAAAATGTCTGAACCTATTAGTGGAAAAAATTACAAAAACAGCACAAAGAAAGCCAAGGACCTGTCCAAGGGCAAATTGTTTTTTATAAGAAAGTAATGTAAAGCATTTTTGACTGTTTCTAAAGGCTGGAAAACACAGCTTACATTTAAAGAAAATCTGTAAAATAGTTATTACATTTTTCCAATAAAATCTTGTAGCTGATAAGGCTCTAAAAATCTTTGCAAGTTATGGAGAAACCTATTTTGAGGTTACAATCTTGTTTATAACATGGATTTTTCTTTTCTTGGATTTTTCTTTTTCAAAATAGAAAAGATTTTTGTCAATTGAGTTTGGACTGCTCCTATCATGGTGTCAAGAAGTGTTCAGGGATCCATTTCCAGGCTATTGTGTTATTAATACAAGGATTCAAATGCTCCCAAAAGGCCTCTGCCAAGATTCGCCATCACTTCTCCCAAAGGGACATTATATTCAGCAGTCCCCAACGATGAGCCTCCAACAGAGGGATCAGATCATGACTGAATTGAGATATCCTTTTGTCATTGCAGGGGTGGAACTCATTTATCTGTTTCCAGTTATGGAGGAGAAGAAATTATTCTCTTCTGGAAATTTTCCTACCCACCCCTTCAACTCCCCTGTGATTACAGTCGAACAATAACAACAGAAACGTGTTCCTCCTGTGACAAACCAAAGCTGCTGTCTTCTGTTGTGGCGCCCGGAGCAGCTGCTATGAGCTGTGCCAGGGGAAAGGCTGTGATTCGGGGATTAACTGAAATAACTTCCCTAGAAAGACAGAGCAGTCCTGTGAGCAGCTGGCTCTGCAACAGGCAGAGCTTGACAGAATCATGCTCAGTCCTCGTGCAGTAACACAGAAATCTTAGAAGGATTCCAGCCAAAAGTGGGTCTTGGTAATACCATGGTGGTTCATTCCCAGAACTGGCTAGATACTTACTAACTTCCTCCCCAGCACATGGGAGAATGCAATATGAGGATTGCCTCTTGCTGGAGGCCAGCCTGGGCTACATAGAAAGCTCCAGGCCAGTCAGGAGCTACACTGTGAGATCCTGTGGACAAACAAATAATTTTAAAAAAATCAATTAATCAGGACTCTCAAAGTTAAATGACTTGCTCGAAGTCAATATGCTTTTGTGTGCAGTGGCGTACATATATCAAGAATGTCTTTTTTTTTTCCTTTCCAATCTAAACAACCAGCCCCACACAGTTGAGGAATAATGAAAAAAGCTATCCAACTAGTTCAGTTTTGATTTGTTTTCTTCTTTCTTTTTAATTCAGTTTAAAAAGGGGGCTTCCAAGTGGAGAGACACCCCACTCTCTAGGACCTCCACAGTGATACAAAATCCCGGGCCCCTCCCCCAACTCCCTTGGCTTTTCTAGCCAGTCAGCAGGGAGTTTCCTATGCTTAGGTTCCCCCCAAATCCAATCCCATCCAGCAGCCCCTCCAAACTACTAACTCCACCATATCCCCAAACCGCCAATCCTCCTGCAAACTTGGTGGAACTCTGAACCACAGCTTGCTCCAATATTGAGGGGACTTAAGAGGTGAGTGAACAGCCATGTGACGAGACACCCCATTCTCTAGGACCTCCACAGTGGGACAAAACCCCGGCCCCTCCCCTACTCCCTTGGCTTTTCTAGCCAACCAGCAGGGAGTTTCCTGTGGGTAGGTTCCCGGAAAACCCAACCCCATCCACTAGACCCTCCAAGCTACTAGTCACGCCCCACCTAACAGCTGAGAGCTTGCCATAATACAGAGGAGACCAAGAGCTTGCTACAACAATGAGGGGATCAAGAGAGAGCACCAAAAAAGCAAACCAGAAGAGACGACCAAGAGAGCAGGCTTACAGAGATCACAGAGTCTTTCTGAGACAGACATTGACAGTTCAGAGCAGACCAAGAAAAACTCCCAAACACTCAGACAGCCACTGCAAGGATTGGACCAAGACGCAAGGATACTGTCGGCCTTATTTGAAGGAAGAGATGGGTAGGGGCCAAGGCAAGAATTCCTCCAACATCCTAAAAACCAACATGGTAACACCAGAATCCTGCAGACACACAACAGGAAGACTTGATCATCCTAACCCAGAAGAAGTAGAAGAAAACGACTTTAAACATAACTTTGTGAAAATGATGAAGACCTTTAAAGAGGAAATGAAAAACTCCCTTGAAGAAATGGAGGAAAAGACAAACAAAAAATTAGAAGAAATTAATAAATCCCTCAAAAAAAGAAAAAAACAAGAAAAAACAACCAAACAGGTGAAGCAAACAGTTCAAGAGTTGAAACTAAAATAGAGGTAATAAAGAAAACACAAGCCGAGGGAATTCTGGACATGGAAAATCTGGGTAAATGAACAGGAACTACAGAGACAAGTATAATCAACAGA
>LOEQ01006250.1:33571-43744 GCA_001685075.1 Bramus lutescens | reverse complement strand
GCTCACCTTCCTAGACCTCGATGGAGGGGGGGAGGACCTTGGACTTCCCACAGGACAGGGAAGTCTGACTGCTCTTTGGACTGGAGAGGGAGGGGGAGGGGAGGGGTAGAGGGGGAGAGGGGGAGGGAAATCGGAGGAGGGGAGGAGGTGGAAATTTTTAATATAAAATAAAGGCATCTCCCCTACATTGGCACGCAGTGGCAGTCAACAAAATGCACAGCTAGTAAATGACCCCAATCCTCCAGGAAGGGCAGGGGAAATGTGTCACACAGGATTCCATCTTACACCTGCTCCTGGGTTTATAAGGTCAAGAGTGACAACAGGAAAGGTCCACCCGAAAGCACGGGGTAAATGGGCCAATTATTTCAGGAAAGGACTGGAGAGCAAGTTCTGTAAGCTTGTGGGTCAAGGAATCTATTTTGCGGTTGCTGAACTCTGCTTTCATCACATGGAAACAAATACAGAGAGTGCATAAACAAGCATACATGGCTGTGTTTTGATAAAGCACTATCAACAGAAGTAGTGAGGAGCCAGGCCTAGGAGCACAGGCCTATAATCCCAACTGTTGGTGGGCTGAAAAAAAAGGATCAAAAGTTTAGGTCAGCTTGGACTCATAGTAAGACTCATAGTAAGAGGGTGGGGAATAGTCTGAACTTGATTTGGCATGTAGCTAAGTCATAGCGTGATGACATGTGACGTGTATAGGGTGTGGCATCAGCAGCCTTTAAACAATCTTGCTCACCCCTGAGCAGACCCTTCTTGTTGTTTCATGATAGCAGACTGCTGCACAGAGTCTCAGGATTACAGGGCGAGAGGATGATAACAGAGTTTAGACCTGGATTACAAGTGGTAATTAGAAACGGCGAACTTCAATAAAGAACAAAGAGAGCAGGATGAATCAGATGATAATAATAGCAAGAACTGAATTTCTTGAATGTGGACTGCCATTTTATGTATGTATGCATGAATGTATGTAGCTGGGAACATATCAGCATCTGGAAGCTGATGAATAGTCCACATTGAATATATACATGTACATTATATACAAACATCTAAAACGCTAAGTGAACGTAAACTATGCTTATGTTACTACCCTATACAACACACCTAGTTTTAAGTTCTGGGTTTAAATATTCAGTGATCACAGAGCATAAACTGGAGGCATCTTCTTTCTGATCGATGGTAACTATTAAATTTCCTAAAATCTAAGCTATCGAAAGCATACCATTTTTACTGTTAAAACAATAAAAATCCAGTAATTACCCCCCCAGGGGTTCTTAATAGTATTATAGATGACTGTGTGCAATAAAGAGATTTCTTTTTAATTAGAACCTCTATCTGAAAGTTATATTTCTTTCTGGGTGCAGATTCTTTTCCCCCTAGCCTGCAGGGAAACATGGGAGCATACACGGATCCTAGGGCATGCGGTTACAAAGCAAATTTTGAGAGAAGGTAAGCAACCAAGGCTGTTCCTAGGGCTTGTCTGATGGACCCCNNCCCCAAAAAAAAAAGTATTTCACAGAGTAAAGGTTCTAATGCAAAAGTGAAAGTAGCCTTTCTCATATTTTAACACAGACTAGACAGGTCTGTTAAAAACACAGCCACTTGGGCCCGTCCCAGACTTTTAAGATCTACACCCCTTGAGACGAGGAACCAAGGAAAAAAAATTGTGTGTATGTGTAGATAGTTCTGATGAACACAGTCACATGAAAGCGTCAAACTAAACGATAAGAATATGGAAGTAGTTACGACACAGCATCACCCTGCCACACAAGAACAACCTATGCTGCAGAAGGGGAAACCCAAATCAGAGACAAAAGCAAAGCGGATCAGGCGATAGTAAAGCAGAAGCCTGTGCATTCATATACAGATATCTAAAATGTTAGCTGAAGGTGAGGTGTGCTTATATATCACCTTATACAGCACACTTAGTTTTCAAATCTGAGTTTCAATAGTCAGCCATTTCTCTGCCATCTTTAAAACATCTCAATTAAAGTAAATAAAATCATTTCCAGCACTGCTCTATACAACACCCACACCGAAGGCCTGAGCCTTGAGAATCAAGACTGGGAAACATAGGTTGAAGGCATTGCGTGGAGGGCTCCAGCCGTCTCTAGCGCCGGACCATATTTGGGACTGGAACTGAGGAAGACGGATGAGCAGGTGCCCAGGGCTCCATGAACGAAGGACCCGTTGGTCTAAGAGGCTGGGCCCACACTGAAAGGAGCAGGGGTTCCCGCTGTGCCGCCACGGAGGCTTTCTCAGGCCAAGTGTGTGGGCTGGTTTGCAGGCTGACAATGAGCAGCCCTGGCCACACAACTGCTGGGCTGTGGGGAGCACAGCTGTGATTGCCGGGTGAGCAACTGCTGTGAGCTGAGGTTCAGTCACAGCCCAACTACAGACCCGAAAAACCCCTAGTCCTTTGGGATGCTGATTTGAGGTGTAAGCATTTCCTAAATGCTGCAATGAACTTCTACTTTTTACATCTCATGACCTGGCCACTAGGAAGGAAGCGGCATAACCTGTCTCTCCTGGCATCCGTCAGTCATTCTCTCCACAGAACAAGTTAGAGATAGGGTCCTACTAAGTTGCCCTGGCTAGCCTGCAGCTCACGATGTGGGCTTCGCTGGCCTAGAATGCACAGAGATCCAAGTGGCTATGCCTCCCAGCTGCTGGAATTAAAGCCTCACACTACCACACCCAGCACGCAAATTTACTCTTAAAATTGTTGCCTACACAAAAATTTTTCAATCTCAGCAGTGAGATATATGGTCAGAAACATGCAAAGAAGCAGGCATGTGCACACGCACAAGACACACGTGCTCAGAAGGATACACATAAGCATGTACATGCACACACATAAGACACATGTGCTCAGAATCATACACATAAGCAAGTGCTTGCATACATACACACAAGACACACATACTCAGAAGCATACACGTAAGCATGTGCATGCATACACACACATACAAGACACATGTGCTCAGAAGCATACACATAAGCATATGCATGCACACACACAAGATACATGTGTTCAGACACATACACATAAGCATGTGTATGTACACACACAAGACACAAATGCTCAGAAGCATACAAGTAAGCATGTGCATGCACACACACAAGACACACATGCTCAGAAGCATACACATAAGCATTGCATGTACACACACACAAGACACACATGCTCAGAAGCATACACATAAGCATGTGAGTGCACAGACACACACACATAAGACACACATGCTCAGAAGCATACACATAAGCATTGCATGTACACACACACAAGACACACATGCTCAGAAGCATACACATAAGCATGTGAGTGCACAGACACACACACATAAGACACACATGCTCAAAGGCATACACAGAAGTGGACACACACAATATTTCCTGGATTTGTCCATATGAAGCTCAGCCAAGCATCTTTCCTGTTTCCACTTGCAGTCAGCATTTTCAGGAGAAATTTAGGTGAGGATTCAGCTTGATGTGGTGTCAGCTTCCACCTCAGCAGGAAGGAGTATGACCCCAAGGTTAAAGGGCAACATCCCATGTTGTGCTCCACACTCCACTGAACCCAACAGAAAAGCGGCAGCAAATTGCTTTGTCTGCTCCAAATACTCAGTTTCCTCATCTGGAAATAGGGGATGATGGGACGTGAGATAAGCATTAATTAATGTTTGCAAAGTATTTTTGAGATGCTGATGAGAGCAACAATGTATTATTTTTCTCGGCATGGGCAAACAAGCACTTGGTACAAAGCCAGCTGAAGCATGCTGAGTTAATTACCCATAAGACTTGAAGCTGCAGTATGAAATCTATTTTGTACTTTCTTGCCCCGGGCACAGAAGCACCTGTAGTGTCTTACGGTGAATCTCTAAAAGAAATAAGTGGACAAATTGGGCAAAGCATATAAAGTGGTTCATGAAGACTCCTTTTGCCTTGAGGTTACCATTTGGGAAGAAAAAAAAGATTTAAAAATTATAAATATGGATAAATCTAGGGTTGCACAGGCAACTTGTAGTGGCCAACAAAAAGCACAATTTATCAAGTAATGAAGCCCAAGATGTCAAACCATAAAAGTATTCATCCATACACCAGTCTTCTGTGTACCTCAAAGACTGTCCAGTTGCTAGTTTTAAACATTTCATAAAAATCCCATAGAAGCTTAGAAGCTCGTTGCTTGACAGAAAAGGCATAGCTACCAGAGAGGGTCTCCTTTCCCAGAGAAGTAAGACTTCCCACTCTGTGGACTTCAGGGAAGACTGTTTAAATATCTCACGGAAGCCAGAAGTTTAAACAGGAAGGCCTGAATTCAGAGACCATGACAAGAAAATGCAAGCAAAATGGTCTAGGCTTGCGGAAGGGGGTCTCTCCTTGGAAAGGCAACATTCCCACTCTCAGCTTCTCTGCATTGAAAGCTTCCTGAAGAGGGCGGTTCTAAAGCAACACATGAACAGCATTTACCAGCTCCAAAGGCCTTCCACTTTGGGGACAGAAGGTGGCAGATATCTTCCAAGTCCTCCTGGGCTCAGGAAAAATTCACCTTGCCATAAGAAAAGGGGGAAGAAAGTAAGGAGAGAAAAGGCTAACAGTTTAGCAAAAGCTCAGCCACTGTGGCCCTCCATCAGAGAAGTCAGCATCTCCTGAATCTTGTTAGAAATGTGAACTCTTAGACATATCAATCAAACTTTGTGGGTGGGACTAAACTGATAGTCCCCAATAGATAACTGGAGCCATGAGAAATGTCATTCAACTTGACTTAATGATTGGGAAAACTAACATGGTAGAAAATGTCAGTCAGGAACATCCATATGAGTCAAGTGGTTTAAAGTTTTGTAAGTGTGACAATTTAGTGCCTAGGACCCGTAGTAAATAATATAGTATATGTGTTGCTTTTATTGGTTGATGAATCAAACTATTTCAGCCAATGGCTTAGCAGAATAAAGTCAGGTGGGAAATCCAAACAAAGATGAGAGAGTAGACAGAGTCAAGGAGATGCTATGTAGCCACCGAAGGAGAAAGACGTCAGAAAATTACCAGTAAACCACAGCCTTGTGGCTATACATAGATCAATAGAAATGGGTTAATTTAAGATGTAAGAACTAGCTAGGAAAACGCCTGTGCTATTGGCCAAACAGTGTTGTAATTAATATACTTTCTACATGATTATTTCAGGTCTGAGCAGCTGGTAAACGAAGGCACAGTCTCCATTTACAAAAGGGTATAAATCTGAAAACTGGGTACTTTTTTTTTTACAAACCTTTTCTTAGAACATGCACACACATTCAAAGGAAAGAAGACAAGGTAGTGGGGGTGATGGTACTGGAGAAATGAGCCCAGAGTTTAAGAGCACTTCTTACAGAGAACCAGATTTCAGTTCCCAGCACCCGTAAGTAGGCTCATGAACAACTGTAACTCCAGTTCCAGAGGATCAGACCACCCTTTCTGACTTCCACAGGCACTGAATACACATGGTGGACAAACATGCACACAAGCAAAACACCCATACACATAAATTAAAAATAAATCTTTAAAGAAAAATAGGCCAGGATAAATATTGCCGGTCTTACTTTGAACTTAAGTACATTCACTATGTACATTAATGCTGACATTAACATAGCAAGAAGACCCTGAGTTCAGAGCAATATATTCCTTCCCATTAACAACTCTGACATGATGCATTTCTGCAAGAACGTCTATTATTGCCTTGGCTTCTGCATTTACCTTTCAAGAACAGAAGAAGAAAGCCATCTGTGATTATACTGCACTATTAATATGATATTTATCCATCTAATTTTCATACACCTCTATGTCTAAATACTGAAGTTGAGTCTGTTCAGCATAATTGCTTTTACATGTCATGCTAGGCCCTAAAAATAGGACCTAACATATTCCTGCTGAGTGTGTACATTTATAGCGCAATTTTATTTCAGCTTCCTCTTCTCATTGATTCAGGTCTAGGTTGACTTGCTGGGTGAGTTCAATGAAGTTATTCTGACACCGTATACTGTTATTAAAATGAGAAATAGGAGCTATGACAACTTCGATGACAACGTTTGTAAAATAACTGGCACTCTGGATTCCTTGGGAAAAAGCGACAGACTGAGCAGATTCTAGGGCTCTAAAAGACAAGGGGAAACCCCGTCTCCCCAAACAAGCACAATCCCCAACTTCACAACCTACCCATCAGGCCCTTATGTTACCTAGAGCCACAAGGACTTTTAGACGCTCCTGGGTTCTGAAATCAGACCGGCTTGCATTTAAATCCTGTCTGTACCACTTACTACCACTGTTACCATAGAAATTTCTTAACCAACCTGGACTTCAATGCTCTGAAGTATGGAATCTATCATTGCGTTAAATCCAAGTTCTTTCATCAAATCCAAGTGAAACTTCCTCCTAGCAGCAAGCGAGGCTCTTCACAGTCTGGTACCAGACTACCTCCGTTCCTCCATAGCCCATTGCTCCCTCGTCCAACCCAACCCCTGGCATTAGCAGAGCGTCCGCTTGTTTCCCACATATCTATGCTCTGTTGTGTGGCTTCTTTGCCTCTTTCGATGTTCAGGTTGTCTGGGAAAAGACAAAAATAAGTCTCCTTAGTTTTAGAAAAAGGAAAAGCATCATCCGTAGCTAGACACTGTCATCCCCCTCCGGTCCGAGGGTCACTCGGCTTCTGTGCTCAGCAGGCAGCACATGCCTTCCCAATGCGGTCCTACTGTCAACCCTAATTATCCATAATCACTTTGTTTGTTTGTTTGTTTGTTTAGCTTTTTCACCTCAAAACTGTGAGGACCTAGAAGGTAGTCATTTCACCCTCTTCCCACCCAAAGTCCTTTGCACCGACTGTTTCTGTGGCCTGGGCTGTGACTCTGCAGAGAGCCACGTGGTGCACTTTGTCCAGGGTCCCCTTTGCCCTGAGGCTTCATCTTGTTTAGGTCTGAAACTAACTTTTCCCTTGACCCCACCCCCTGGGCCGTGCCCTTCAACCTTTCCTGGCTGTCTCTGACTAAGCAAGTGCCTTTTGAAGCATGGTATAATGCCCTCATTTGGAGGTGGTAACCTATTATCTAGAATGCCGGCTTCTGGAAAGCAGGGATCTTTGAATTGTATTTACTGGCAAACTATAACCTCTTAAAACAGCACTTGGCACATAAAGGAGTGCCAAGAAGCTGTTTGATGATGAAGTGAATGAGTAAATGTTTTCATATCAAAAACCTAAAAGCTCAGTAATTACTGATTTAGTAGATTAATGAACAACTATCTGACCTAGAGTGTTCTTGTGCACAAGAACTAAAGAAAATGAAATTAAATCCACCAGAAGTAGAAATAGGTCATGAGCTTTATTTTCTTTAGCTTTTCCTTGAAAGAGGCTTCAGCTAAAACCATGTATCCTAAAGCCAGCTAGAACTGGATTCAATTCCCAGCCAAGACCTTCTTTAGCCTCATTACCTATTCATCCCTCATTACTCCCATGTAAAATAAGCTCAGCAACAGTATCTACCATTTACAACTGTTGCTCAGAAGCAGAAATGATACACAGAAGCATTGGACCACAGTCTATGGCACACTAGATGTGATTTTAAAGACATTGTTCATGTTACATAGATGTGTGTGAGCTTCCCTGAGTTTTTCATGAGTCGTGTGCATGCAGTGCCACTGCTGACAGATGCCGCCCAGATCTTCTGGAACAAGGTTTCCAGGTGTCTGTGAGCTATCTGTTATGTGTGCTGGGAACCAGATCTGGGTCCTGTGGAAGAGCAGAAAGGGCTCTCAACCCCTGAGCCATCTCCCCAGCTTTTAAAAATAGTACCTGCTATTCTAATTATCTTCACTGTAATAAGCAGATCTTGTGATATTCGTTTAACTCTTTAAGAGCCACCTTCAAGAACCATGACTCAACAGCAATGAGGCTAAAATCATATGTCTGGTCACTCCAAGTATGAACTTGTGTGTCTAGAACTGACCAAGCTCCTGCTCATGCTGGGCGGTAGAAAGCGAGGGTAGATACACATAGCTCCTTCATATCTCTTTAACTGCCTGCCATTTCTTCTCACCAAACACACTGGATCCTCAAAGCAACAACAAACTATGCATCTTGCTCAAGCCGTATTTATGCATTCTTTCTTCAGTGATTTATTAATTCATCACCATTGGGTAGCAACTATCAGGGCTATCCTTATATTAAGATTGGGTTATGTATCAGTGGATAAATCAAAGAACCTGCCATAAGGACAACAGGCAATAAGTACAGATGCCAACATGCAATCACAAACAGTGGTAAATGCCCTGAACCATATATGTAGAATATCATGACAGACAATAACAAAGGTAGAAATAGACCCAATTAAATAGCATAAATAGAGGTTACTTGGAACTGAGAAACAAAGCAATTGACTGTTTCATATCATTCGTCTTTGCTTCCCAACAGAACACAAGTTCTTTGAAGGCATGGAGGGTCACACATGCAAGTATTGCAAAACTGGAAAATCTGGGCAAGGCTGAACATATGTTGATTCATCCAACAGTGTTTACCTAGTTGGCTTTTACTGTCATTTAACATATATATATAAGACAGAAAAAGAACATGAGATTTCTGAAGTCTGTAACCATATGAATGTTACAAAAGTTTAAATATAGCATTCTGTCTGATGGCTTTTTAGAAGGCTCTTAAGGTTTTAGCTCAATAATTAGAAACAAATTTTATTTCCCACAATAAAAATGGAAGCACCATTTCTTTCATTGTTGCTTTACGACTGTGGCTAGTTGCTGAGAGTGGAGAACAGATCCAGCAGGGAGGAATCTGCTCCAAGCAAAACAGTAAAACTTGTCATCTTCAAGGGAACTGACATTAAAGGCAGATGTCATAATAAGACAGAGTTTTGCTACGGCCATTGTTTTTTTGCATTTTTTTGTTTTGTTTTTTGAACATAACAGATAGACTTTTATTTACAGTTTATGGCTTATAAAAAAGATGCAGGGATCTTGGCATGGCTTCAGGTTTTGAATATGTGCCTATAGAAATAGAGAAGAAAAGAACGAAAATAGCCCAATACTGGCATATCCCTTCCTTTTTTGTTTCTCTCTCCCTTGTGAGAATAAAGACAAACACAATTTGGACTCACTGGGAAGAACTGCCTGACACTACTCATTCATGTTTTCAGCTGTAATTAAGCATCTAATGCTCCAGATGGCTAAGTATTCAAAATTAGTACATTTCAGCTCCACTGAAACAGTTTATTTTGAAATGTTCAAAATACTGTCCAGTGGTGCCTAACAACTATGCGAGGGAATCTTTCATAATTTGGGGAGGTTTATTACAATCTGTGCCTGCTCGGAAAATGGACACTTTGCCCCTCCTGGCCCTGCCCCCTGCCTTTCCTCTTGACCTTTGTGATGGTTACTACTAACTCCCAACTGACGGAATCTAGACTCATCTAGGAGGCAGACCTCTGGGTATCTCTTTGAGAGACTTTCTAGATTATGCTAAAGTGGGAAGACCCACCCTAACTCTGGACCTATCTAAGGTCCAGCCTACTCTATGGGCTAGGGTCCCAGACAGTATAAATGGGAAAGTGGGCTGAATAGTGTTAATGTTCATCTTCTCTGCTTCCTGACTGGGGGTACTGTGTAGTCAGCTGCCTCAACATTCCTGCTTCTCCACCATAGTCAAATCCTTTCTTAAATCCTTAGCTTTACCAAGTAATGATACAGTCTCACTTACTCTAGCAGAGCACACTTCCTTGACTTTAACTTCACACTGAAGGGACACTAGCCCATCAAGCATGTGGCTCTGGCAGGCTCTGCCTTTCTCCCTCATTCCCTCTGCCTGGCTAAAATCTGTTAAATTACATTCCTAAAGCTAGCCTCCAACATCTATTCCCTTACTGACTACCAAGGTCTACCTATCAAAGTATTGAAGTCCAACAAGCAAAAAAGTTCCCTTTAGCTCACCTGATTACTATGCCTAATAATATTAAACACCTCATCCTAGCATGACATCTTCCCCTTTACTTTTGCAAATTGTTATTTGCCTATGGGCCACAGCGGTCTCCTCTCCATCCAGTGGCAGTTCATTGTCCCTTCCTCTTCTCCCTCAACCTCTATCTCCTGTCTTTGTCTCTGACTCCCTGCCAGTTGTTCCTCAGGGATAAATAAATCTTTGTG